>NW_025553981.1:0-13917 GCF_020424385.1 Procambarus clarkii
TCTTCACCTTAGAGCAAGGAGAAATCCCAGAGATAAGAGAGGGAATAGCTAACAGGAACCACTGGAAGAGTTTGAGATTACCAGCGGGGAAGTAAGGAAGTGTTTACTAGAGTTGGATGTGACAAAGGCTATAGGCCCAGATGGAATCTCCCCTTGGATACTAAAGGAAGTAGCAGAAGAACTGTGCCTCCCTCTCTCCATAGTGTATAAGAAACCACTGACAACAGGGGAACTGCCAAAAATTTGGAAAGCAGCTAACGTAGTCCCAATATACAAGAAAGGGGATAGACAGGAGGCACTGAATTGCAAGCCAGTGCCCTAACCTGCATACCATGCAAGCTGATGGAGAAGATTGTGCAAAGAAAGCTAGTGGAACACCTGGAGCGAAAGAACTTTGTAACACAGCATCAACATGGATTCAGGGATGGCAGGTCCTGCCTCACAGGGTTACTTGAATTCTACAACCAGGCAACAAAAATAAGGCAAGAAAGAGAAGGGTGGGCAGACTGCATATTTTTGGATTGTCAGAAAGCCTTTGATACAGTGCCACTCAAGAGGCTAGTAAAAAAGCTGGAGATGCAGGCTGGAGTGAAAGGGAAGGTACTCCGTTGGATACACTAGTACCTAAGTAACAGGAGACAACGAGTCAGTGTGAGGGGTGAGGTCTCAGATTGGCGAGACGTTACGAGTGGAGTCCCGCAGGGGTCAGTCCTTGGACCTATACTGTTTCTGATATATGTAAATGATCTCCCAGAGGATATAGAATCGTTTCTCTCAATGTTTGCCGATGATGCAAAAATTATGAGGAGGATTGAAACTGAGGACGATAGTAGGAGGCTACAAGATGACCTAGACAGACTGAGTGAATGGTCCAACAAATGGCTGTTGAAGTTCAACCCGAGTAAATGCAAAGTAATGAAACTAGGCAGTGGAAATAGGAGGCCAGACACAGGATACAGAATAGGAGGTGAAGTACTTAATGAAACGAACAGAGAGAAAGATCTAGGAGTTGATATCACACCAAACCTGTCTCCTGAAGCCCACATAAAAAGAATAACGTCTGCGGCATATGCGAGGCTGGCTAACATCAGAACGGCGTTCAGGAACCTGTGTAAGGAATCATTCAGAATCTTGTACACCACATATGTAAGACCAATCCTGAAATATGCGGCCCCAGCTTGGAGCCCGTACCTTGTCAAGCACAAGACGAAGCTGGAAAAAGTCCAAAGGTATGTAGACTAGTCCCAGAACTAAGAGGCATGAGTTATGAGGAAAGGCTGCGGGAAATGCACCTTACGACACTGGAAGACAGAAGAGTAAGGGGGGACATGATCACAACCTACAAAATCCTCAGGGGAATCGACCGGGTAAACAAGGATGAACTATTCAACACTGGTGGGACGCGAACAAGGGAACTCAGGTGGAAGCTGAGTACCCAAATGAGCCACAGAGACGTTAGAAAGAACTTTTTCAGTGTCAGAGTAGTTAGTAAATGGAATGCACTAGGAAGTGATGTGGTGGAGGCTGACTCTCAATGTTTGCTGATGACGCAAAAATTATGAGAAGAATCAAACAGGATGAAGATAGACAGAGACTACATGATCATGATGGTCTAGAAAATGGCTGCTAAAGTTCAACTCAAGAAAATGTAAAGTAATGAAATTAGGCGAAGGGAGCATGAGGCTGAACATAAGATACCATCTGGGAGGTGAACTCTTGCAAGAGTCAAATAGAGAAAGATCTGGCGGATTGATATCACACCGAACCTGTCCCCAGAGGCCCACATCAAAAGGATATCATCAGCGGCATATGCTAGACTGGCCAACATAAGAACTGCCTTTAGAAACTTGTGTAAGGAATCGTTCAGGACCCTGTATACCACTTATGTCATACCAATCATGGAATATGCAGCTCCAGCCTGGAGTACATACCTAGTTAAACACAAGACAAAGTTAAAAAAGATTCAGCGGTTTGCCACCAGGCTCGTCCCGGAACTGAGAGGAATGAGCTACAAGGAAAGGCTAAAGGAGCTGAACCTCACACACACACACACACACACACACACACACACACAGAGCCTAGGGGAGCCGGTGGCCGAGCGGACAGCACGCTGGACATGTGATCCTGTGGTTCCGGGTTCGATCCCAGGCGCCGGCGAGAAACGATGGGTAGAGTTTCTTTCACCCTATGCCCCTATTACCTAGCAGTAAATAGGTACCTGGGAGTTAGTAAGCTGTCACGGGCTGCTTCCTGGTGTGTGTGTGTGTGTGTTTGTGTGTGTGTGTGTGTGTGTGGTCTGGAGAGAAAAAAATAGTAGTAGAAACAGTTGATTGACAGTTGAGAGGCAGACCGAAAGAGCAGAGCTCAACCCCCGCAAGCACAACTAGGTGAATACACACACACTGAGGTGTGTGTTGGGGAGGGGGGAAGAGAAGGTCCAAAGGTATACCACTAGACAAGTCCCAGAACTAAGAAGCATGAGTTATGAAGAATGGCTATGGGAATTGCACCTCACGTCGCTGGAAGACAGACGAGTTTCAGGAGACATGTCATCACATACAAAATTCTCATGGGAACTGATAGGTTGGATAAAGAAAGACTATTTAACACGGGTGGTACACACACAAGGGAGACACAGGTGGAAGCTGAGTACCCAAATGAGCCACAGAGACATTAGACTTTTTCTGTGTCAGAGTAGTTAGTAAATGGAATGTGTTATGATCCCAGGTAGCTGAGAAACGAGTCTACCTTGAGAGTTATTCTGCAAGACCTGTCCTAAATAAGAGGTCACAGAAATATAGACATGAAGATACATACGTAAAACAATTGGGTAAATTTAACAGACAGTTTAAGGGTATGGGCAGTGATCAAGAATAGAAATGAAGGACTTGACATGAGATGTCGAGAGTTTGTGAGGAAGGTAGGAGGCTCAAGGCAGGGGTCTTGACCTCACTCGAGCGGCTGATGTTGTGGGAGCAAGATGCAGTGTCTGTGAGCTCCTGGTAACAGAGGAAGAATCTCATGTTACGTGCTCCGCCAAGAGAAGAATTAGTCAGGCGTTCTTGTATGAAGCCTGGGGACGACTCAGTGCTCGAGCCAGGAAGGAAAGAAACCCAGTAGAGGAGTTTAAATAGCGATTTTGTGGGCTGAGCAGCGCGCCAACGTCCGACGCTGGGGTCAGGGCGTGCCCCTGTACATCTAACTCTGTGGTAAGCTCATTTTAAGCCAGTTTACAGTGATTACCTATAGTTGGTCATGTGCCCAGCGATCGTAGCAAGTGTCTGTTGATATGTTAGGCATGTTTTGATAAGGTAGAAGGCCTAAATAAGAGAGTAAAGATGGAGGAACTACCTGGAGGGGGGAGCGACATCCATCCACTCCGACTACTGGTGGGCGACTGAGTGAGAGGGCCGCCTGCAGGGTTGCCAAATCCAAATTGTTAAAAGTAGCGAGCTGACGGTCTAAAAGTAGCGAATTTGTAATAAAAGTAGCCCAATTTTTTGTTTAGTGACTGATACGGATTTCAAAGTAATCTATTTTGATATATAGAGTACATTAAACGATTTTAATTGTTTTGTTAATATTATCTCTGTATATATATATTTAACCAATATGATAATAGGATAACTTACCAATATTTACTGTTTGAAGCTTAATGGGTGTGGAGTCCTTCCACGTCTTTACAGTTGAAGTTTACCAAGATCTTGATCTGCATCCACAACGTCGTTCTTGTATATTGCAGACTCATATTTAAGCATTGACATGAGTGGTTCAAATGACGAGCAACAAGTTTCACTTTCTTCAAGGTATGTTTTGATTCTCAAGACTGATGTCAAAAGCTCAAGTCCCATTCCCATTCAAGATTTCTCAGTTTAGTTTTCACAGATGTTACTCTCGAAATATCCGTTCAACCAAGGCATTACTGATTGGCAAGCTGTATATTTGCAATGCAAACTCAGCGAGGTCGATCAGTATGGGGTCGCCAGCAGTGTTCTTGATAGTTATTGTCTTGGTCTAAAATGACGATTCAGATATAGGAATTTGTCCCTTACGAATGTTGGACTAGTCAATGGTTAACATTAGGCGCCACTGACTTTCAATTTCACTAAGGGGCCATGGTAATAGGATATAAGAAAGTGTTGTAGGGTATTCATAATGTATTATCCTGATACATGTGAAAGGTGCTGCACCTAGGCCAAGTTTCAGCATCTCAGCCTAAATAGAGAAGGAGAAAAAAAAAAAAAAAAAAAAAAAAAGAATTTTCAACCATGCTCAATTGATTTCACAGCCCACAATTGTGAACCAAATTCATTTCTACGACACTCAGCTATGACTTTACTATATAATAAAGATTGCATGTCACATCATTATCCCAGATGTATTTAGTGCAATAATACAGATTTATAAAAGTTTCCCAAAAACGTATGCAACAAAATGAAGTGTATCATTATTTATAAAATCAATAAATCTACGTATATAAGAATAATGACATCCGTTTATAGAGGCGTAAACTCTACATATAATGTGCAAGTTTGATGTAAATTGAATAATAAATAAAGGCTGTGAGACCAGATCTAGTTGTAAAAGTTGGAGTTGCGTAGCGCGCGCGACAAGATACTCATACTCGCGGTCACTCGTGACAATGCGTGATTTACGCATTGCGGCCAGCTCGTACCTTCTATGGAGAGCTCGCATGCATCTAGCTTTCAATGCTGTTCTCTTGTTCGTTTGGTAAGTCATATTGCAGTACAAATTGCAATAATAGCATGAGTTCTGGGAGATATTGTGAGAGCGCGTCAGCAATACAACCACTCTCCAACAGACGTACCACCCTCTCTCTCTCACGATACTGTTGCCAATGAGTGAGTTTATATTCATTTTACGCATAACATGTTATTTTCAACGCTGTTACGAAAAATAAGACTTCTACAACGTAAGATACAATACCCCGCGGTGCACTCACGCCACGAGGACCAGATTCACGAAAGTTGCAGCGGGAAATTTGACTCAAATTACGTTATTTTTCAAGATATCATTAAACGGTTTGGACCACAGTGTTGCCAGAACGTTGTAGTATTTTTTGTAATTTTTCGTAAATATTCCATTTTTCTTCGGATTTTCGGTTACCATGGCCCCTAAGCTTAGATTGGTCAGCTAATACTATCTTGAGGTTATCTTGAGATCATTTCGGGTCTTTTTAGTGTCCCCGCGGCCCGGTCCTCGACCAGGACTCCTTCCCCAGGAAGCAGCCCGTGACAGCTGACTAACACCCAGGTACCTATTTTACAGCTAAGTAACTGGGGCATAGGGTGAAAGAAACTCTGCCCATTGTTTCATGCCGACGCCTGGGATCGAACCCAGAACCACAGGATCACAAGTCCAGCGGGCTGTCCGCTCGGCTGACCGGCTCCCTACTCCCTACTACTAATGGAAGTTCTGAAAATGGTGGCCATGTGTGCCTAAGGTATATGACTGGTAACAGATTTTTCACCTTTTTTTAAAGTTTCAACATTACTAAGAATACGAGAAAGAAGCTATTTGCAAGCTTTCATTAAAAAATTATCGCATTTTTCTTGAATATTTTGAAACTTTTCCTGGGTTATAAAATTGTTTTGTCTGTTAGTGGCCCAAAGTGTTGAAAATTCGTAACCAAAGTCAACTTTTTCCAGGGGCAGATACATAGAATTGTAGTCCAAATTAACATGAAGCTTTCATGATGAGGACGAACGATTCTTCTGAGTATTCCAAGAGTGAAGTTTTCTAAGACAGTGTGAGGGCTATACTGATCTGCTTCATCTTTTTGATAAAGTCAATTCATACTTTCAAAATAATTTAGGATTTGTTTGAGACATGTGAAATATAGCTTATTGGAGGGATCAGCGTACATTGAAAATAGTTGCCTTGCAACATATTTATCACAAGAGGAAAAAGCTATTTGGTAATGACTTGTTAGAGAACCCCACTGATCTAACAGCCGCTCTACACTACCGCTCCTTACCAACCATCGTCTTCCTGACAAAGGTACTAACTGTAAGGGATCTTTCCCATCATTTATCAATCTGGAAATTTCTAGATAACTTTCTCCCCTTAATGAAGATCTGTGGAACCAGCTGTAGCTTTTGGGATGATTAATGACGTATTAATGAAGTATTATTAATGAAGTATAATTAATGAAGTATTAATGACAATTAAGGTTGGGAAATCTATGGCCCCTGGGGAGGATTACCTTGCCTTGCAGTTACTTTTTCTTTCAAAGGTTCCTAGGATCAACGTCCCCCGGGGCCGGTCTCTGACCAGGGCTCTCCTGCGGTAAGTGATCTAGTCAATCAGGCTGTTGGACTCGGCTGTGATTTGTACAGATTATATTATTAAAGCATAAATATTCATCATTGAGTTTCTTAATATTAATAGCCCAAAGTAGCCCAACTGGCTTTTAAACTAGCCCAAAAAGTCGCAAGTAGCGAAATTAAACATTTGGGAGCGTGGGGCTCTCAAAAGTAGCCCAATTCGCTACTTGTAGCCCAATCTGGCAACCCTGGCTGCCTGGGAAGCGGAGGGCTCCCAGGGAGGGCAGAAAACGGACCAGCCCAAACATGGGGGGAGTCACCTCACAGCATGTAGAAAGCAGGAAGATGTCAAGTGAAACATTTATTGTGTGTGATTCATTTTGTTTATGTGTTTATAGAGGAACATTTTTATTGGGTTGCAGGTTTGTCTAGGGAAGGAGTTGCTGTGAACTTATAGCCAGCAGAGGAGGAGTAGTTGATGAGACTCCAAGGTTGTGGAAGGTGCTGAGCTCTGTGGAGGAGCAGCCATACAGTGAGGAGCAGGAGGACCTCAAGCTGTGAGAAGAGGAGCAGTGGAATGAAGTTTCACATGCTTCTGTGATACCAGTGGTGAAGCACCATTGTTGCTCAAGGAAGACTTCATGGTGTAGTAGCCTGGAGAACTGTGGAGGATCCTGGTAGACGATTCTAGGAAAACCTGAAGATATCAGGGTAGTGAACTTCCAGATGTGGGAAGGAGGTTCTTAGTGACTACTTGTAATTCCTGAGCCCAGAAGGCTCAGGAATTTGTACACCAGTTGATTGACGGTCCGATTGACGGACCAAAGAGCTGAATCTCAACCCCTGCAAGCACAACTAGGTGAGTACATACACACCAAGAGCAGACTTGGGTATCAACTAGACCTTAATAATGAGATGAAGTCAATATTGGGGGGAGTCAATTGTCCATGTAATCCTACACCAGGGCGAGCGTGGGAGCACTGTTCGACGGGGCCTGGTACCAACGCTCCTCGTGGTCGTGGAACATAAGCAGGTATCAATGCTCCTTAACATCACGGAGGGTCGGCAGGTGTTCGTGTTATTGTTACGTTACATTTCTTTATAAACACATAGTGCCCTGGAATCCGGGCCTGAGGCCAAATGCATGGCCATGTTGTACATTTCTTTAACAAAAGTCTCCCGTGTTTCATTATATATCCATTATTCTCTCTATGTTGTGTCTCGATCTTCCACCTTCTAGTTCTCTAAAGTTACCTTAAGCACCAAGATATTCCTATCTTCCAGGATATCATACATTTCTTGGTTATATATATATATATATATATATATATATATATATATATATATATATATATATATATATATATATATATATATATATATATATGTCGTACCTAGTAGCCAGAACTCACTTCTCAGCCTACTATTCAAGGCCCGATTTGCCTAATAAGCCAAGTTTTCCTGAATTAATATATTTACTATAATTTTTTTCTTATGAAATGATAAAGCAACCCTTTTCTCTATGTATGAGGTCAATTTTTTTTTATTGGAGTTAAAATTAACGTAGATATATGACCGAACCTAACCAACCCTACCTAACCTAACCTAACCTATATTTATATGTAAGGTTAGGTTAGGTAGCCAAAAAAGCTAGGTTAGGTTAGGTTAGGTAGGTTAGGTAGACGAAAAAACATTAATTCATGAAAACTTGGCTTATTAGGCAAATCGGGCCTTGAATAGTAGGCTGAGAAGTGCGTTCTGGCTATTAGGTACGACATATATATATATATATATATATATATATATATATATATATATATATATATATATATATATATATGTCGTACCTAGTAGCCAGAACACACTTCTCAGCCTACTATGCAAGACCCAATTTGCCTAATAAGCCAAGTTTTCATAAATTAATTGTTTTTCGACTACCTAACCTACCTAACCTAACCTAACCTAACTTTTTCGGCTACCTAATCTAACCTAACCTATAGAGATAGGTTAGGTTAGGTTAGGTAGGGTTGGTTAGGTTCGGTCACATATCTACGTTAATGTTAACTCCAATAAAAAAAAAATTACCTCATGCATAATGAAATGGGTAGCTTTATCATTTCATAAGAAAAAAATTAGAGAAAATATATTAATTCATGAAAACTTGGCTTATTAGGCAAATCGGGCCTTGCATAGTAGGCCGAGTACGACGTTCTGGCTACTAGGTACAACATATATATATATATATATATATATATATATATATATATATATATATATATATATATATATATATATATATATATATATATATATATATGTCGTACCTAGTAGCCAGAACTCACTTCTCAGCCTACTATTCAAGGCCCGATTTGCCTAATAAGCCAAGTTTTCCTGAATTAATATATTTACTATAATTTTTTTCTTATGAAATGATAAAGCAACCCTTTTCTCTATGTATGAGGTCAATTTTTTTTTATTGGAGTTAAAATTAACGTAGATATATGACCGAACCTAACCAACCCTACCTAACCTAACCTAACCTATATTTATATGTAAGGTTAGGTTAGGTAGCCAAAAAAAGCTAGGTTAGGTTAGGTTAGGTAGGTTAGGTAGACGAAAAAACATTAATTCATGAAAACTTGGCTTATTAGGCAAATCGGGCCTTGAATAGTAGGCTGAGAAGTGCGTTCTGGCTATTAGGTACGACATATATATATATATATATATATATATATATATATATATATATATATATATATATATATATATATATATATATATATATGTCGTACCTAGTAGCCAGAACACACTTCTCAGCCTACTATGCAAGACCCAATTTGCCTAATAAGCCAAGTTTTCATAAATTAATTGTTTTTCGACTACCTAACCTACGTAACCTAACCTAACCTAACTTTTTCGGCTACCTAATCTAACCTAACCTATAGAGATAGGTTAGGTTAGGTTAGGTTAGGGTTGGTTAGGTTCGGTCACATATCTACGTTAATGTTAACTCCAATAAAAAAAAAATTACCTCATGCATAATGAAATGGGTAGCTTTATCATTTCATAAGAAAAAAATTAGAGAAAATATATTAATTCATGAAAACTTGGCTTATTAGGCAAATCGGGCCTTGCATAGTAGGCCGAGTATGACGTTCTTGCTACTAGGTACAACATATATATATATATATATATATATATATATATATATATATATGTCGTACCTAGTAGCCAGAACTCACTTCTCAGCCTACTATTCAAGGCCCGATTTGCCTAATAAGCCAAGTTTTCCAGAATTAATATATTTACTATAATTTTTTTCTTATGAAATGATAAAGCAACCCTTTTCTCTATGTATGAGGTCAATTTTTTTTTATTGGAGTTAAAATTAACGTAGATATATGACCGAACCTAACCAACCCTACCTAACCTACCCTAACCTATATTTATAGGTAAGGTTAGGTTAGGTAGCCAAAAAAAGCTAGGTTAGGTTAGGTTAGGTTGGTTAGGTAGACGAAAAAACATTAATTCATGAAAACTTGGCTTATTAGGCAAATCGGGCCTTGAATAGTAGGCTGAGAAGTGCGTTCTGGCTATTAGGTACGACATATATATATATATATATATATATATATATATATATATATATCGTACCTAGTAGCCAGAACTCACTTCTCAGCCTACTATTCAAGGCCCGATTTGCCTAATAAGCCAAATTTTCATGAATTAATTGTTTTTCGACTACCTAACCTACCTAACCTAACCTAACCTAACTTTTTCGGCTACCTAACCTAACCTAACCTATAAAGATAGGTTAGGTTAGGTTAGGTAGGGTTGGTTAGGTTCGGTCATATATCTACGTTAATTTTAACTCCAATAAAAAAAATTGACCTCATACATAATGAAATGGGTAGCTTTATCATTTCATAAGAGAAAAATTAGAGAAAATATATTAATTCAGTAAAACTTGGCTTATTAGGCAAATCGGGCCTTGCATAGTAGGCTGAAAAGTGCGTTCTGGCTACTAGGTACGACATATATATATATATATATATATATATATATGTCGTACCTAGTAGCCAGAAAGCACTTCTCAGCCTACTATGCATGGCCCGATTTGCCTTATAAGCCAAGTTTTCCTGAAGTAATGTATTTTCTCTAATTTTTTTCTTATGAAATGATAAAGCTACCCATTTCATTCTATATGAGGTCAATTTTTTTTTATTGGAGTTAAAATTAACGTAGATATATGACCGAACCTAACCAACCCTACCTAACCTAACCTAACCTATCTTTATAGGTTAGGTTAAGTTAGGTAGCCGAAAAAGTTAGGTTAGGTAAGGTTAGGTAGGTTAGGTAGTCGAAAAACAAATAATTCATGAAAACTTGGCTTATTAGGCAAATCGGGCCTTGTATAGTAGGCTGAGAAGTGCATTCTGGCTACTAGGTACGACATATATATATATATATATATATATATATATATATATATATATATATATATATGTCGTACCTAGTAGCCAGAACGCACTTCTCGGCCTACAATGCAAGGTCCGATTTGCCTAATAAGCTAAGTTTTCCTGAATTATTATATTTTCTCAATTTTTTTTCTTATGAGATGATAAAGCTACCCATTTCATTATGTATGAGGTCAATATTTTTTTATTGGAGTTAAAATTAACGTAGATATATGACCAAATCTAACCAACCCTACCTAACCTAACCTAACCTATCTTTTTAGGTTAGGTTAGGTTAGGTAGCCGAAAAAGTTAGGTTAGGTTTGGTTAGGTAGGTTAGGTAGTCGAAAAACAATTAATTCATGAAAACTTGGCTTATTAGGCAAATCGGGCCTTGGATAGTAGGCAGAGAAATGCGTTCTGGCTATTAGGTACGACATATATATATATATATATATATATATATATATATATATATATATATATATATATGTCGTACCTAGTAGCCAGAACTCACTTCTCAGCCTACTATGCGAGGCCCGATTTGCCTAATAAGCCAAGTTTTACTGAATTATTATATTTTCTCTAATTTTTTTCTTATGAAATGATAAAGCTACCCATTTCATTATGTATGAGGTCAATTTTTTTTAATTGGAGTTAAAATTAACGTAGATATATGACCGAACCTAACCAACCCTACCTAACCTAACCTAACCTATCTTTATAGGTTAGGTTAGGTTAGGTAGCCGAAAACGTTAGGTTAGGTTAGGTTAGGTAGGTTAGGTTGTCGAAAAAACATTAATTCATGAAAACTAGGCTTATTAGGCAAATCGGGCCTTGCATAGTAGGCTGAGAAGTGAGTTCTGGCTACTAGGTACGACACATATATATATATATATATATATATATATATATATATATATATATATATATATATATATATATATATATATATATATATATATATGTCGTACCTAGTAGCCAGAACGCACTTCTCAGCCTACTATGCAAGGCCCGATTTGCCTAATAAGCCAAGTTTTCATGAATTAATTGTTTTTCGACTACCTAACCTACCTAACCTAACCTAACCTAGCTTTTTCGGCTACCTAACCTAACCTAACCCATAAAGATAGGTTAGGTTAGGTTAGGTAGGGTTGGTTAGGTTCGGTCATATATCTAGGTTAATTTTAACTCCAATAAAAAAAAATTGACCTCATACATAATGAAATGGGTAGCTTTATCATTTCATAAGAAAAAAATTTGAGAAAATATTTTAATTCAGGAAAACTTGGCTTATTAGGCAAATCGGGCCCTGAATTGTAGGCTGAGAAGTGCGTTCTGGCTACTAGGTACGACATATATATATATATATATATATATATATATATATATATATATATGTCGTACCTAGTAGCCAGAACTCACTTTTTGGCCTACTATGCAAGGCCCGATTTGCCTAATAAGCCAAGTTTTCCTGAATTAATATATTTTTTCTATTTTTTTTCTTATGAAATGATAAAGCTACCCATTTCATTATGTATGAGGTCAATATTTTTTTATTGGAGTTAAAATTAACGTAGATATATGACCGAACCTAACCAACCCTACCTAACCTAACCTAACCTATCTTTATAGGTTAGGTTTGGTTAGGTAGCCAAAAAAGTTAGGTTAGGTTAGGTTAGGTAGATTAGGTAGTCGAAAAACAATTAATTCATGAAAACTTGGCTTATTAGGCAAATCGGGCCTTGCATAGTAGGCTGAGAAGTGCGTTCTGGCTACTAGGTACGACATATATATATATATATATATATATATATTTCATATATATATCATATATATATATATATTTCCCCCGGGCTCCTCAGGAGGCTACACAGGGGTAAGACCTCAACATGTGAAGGAAATGGTGAACCCTGTTCTTGGCCCAGCTGCAGAAGTGCTCCTGACAGAAATCACAACGTTTGTCAACAACTGCCTCGCCGGGTTAATCCCTGATGAAATCAAACCATTCTTCTTTGGTGCATCCCTATGTGCACTGAAAAAGAAGGGGGAGGGATCAGACCCATTGCCGTTGGTAATACCCTTCGCCGCCTAGTTGCAAGGGCTGCTGTCAGAAGTATCCGAATGGAAGCAGCCATCATGCTGCAACCCAACCAGCTGGGGTTTGGAGTCCCCCAAGGCTGTGAAGCAGCGGCTCATGCTGCATGAGCCTACATTAGCTCTCTTACTGAAGACCAGGCAGTAGTAAAATTAGATTTTAAAAACGTTTTCAACTCGGTCAAAAGGGATGTAGTCCTCACTGCAGTCCAGGAACATTGCCCAAGCCCTCTCCCGTTTGTGTCAGCAGGCTACAGCAAAGACTCAACCCTCCTGTTTGGCAAACATGAAGTCACCTCAGCAGAGGGAATTCAACAGGGTGACCCACTTGCACCGTTCCTCTTTTGCATAGCGGTTCGAGAAATTACAACCAGACTGTCCAGTCAGCTCAACATCTGGTTCCTGGATGATGGCACTCTGGCAGGCACACAAGATTCCCTGCTGGAAGACCTGCAGCTGGTGAAGACACGGAGGGAGGCCATAGGTCTCGTTCTTAACCCCTCCAAGTGCGAAATTATTGCATCCAGTGAAGTAATTATCAGAGCAGTGAAATCAGTTTTACCAGAAGCTTCAGTCATTAAACCCACCGACAGCACACTACTTGGAGCACCTCTGGGCCACAATGCCATTGCTGCAGTCCTTGACGAAAAGTTTAGAGACCTAAAGAGGATGGAAGAGAGAATTGGGGACTTGGACTCCCACGATGCCCTCTACCTTCCCACAAAGTGCCTTACCTTGCCCAGGCTAACATACTTCTTAACGTGTGCACCAACTTTTGGCAACCCACTTCTACATCAATATGATGAGCTCCTCAGGTCAATATTCAGGAAGGCGCTCAACCTAGATTTAGATGACAGTCAGTGGGACCAAGCAACACTACCAGTGAGATTTGGAGGGATAGGCATACGAAAGGCAACTGAGGTAGCACTTCCAGCATTCTTATCCTCATGTACAGCAGCCAACGAATTGGTAGGGCAGATCCTACCAGAGCGTATGAGAGAGACAGCGGGAACTCATGATCAAACGTTCATCGAAGCAGCCAGACAATGGGACACCATTGCACACCCTCAACTCCG
>NW_025553982.1:0-25000 GCF_020424385.1 Procambarus clarkii
CCTTACCTTACCTTCCTAACTTAACCTAACTTTACCTATCCTAACTTAACTTACCTAACTTATTCTGCTTAACATAACTTACCTTACCTTCCCTATCTTACATAACTTTACCTATCCTATCCTAACCTAACTTGTCTTACCTAACTTAATCTTACTTTCCCAAACTGATGTATCCTAACTTATCTAGTCCAACCAGACATGATCTAACTTAAGTATTCCTTCTTGTCTTTGTGTTTCGTCAATCATTGTCTCATATTCATTTACTCATTTCATTAGTTAATTTCTCAAATGGTCACTTATACATTTCAAGTGCTATTGTTAGAGATTGGATATTTAAGCATTTCAAAGAATTATAATTTCTCAAATGGACGTTTTTGCATTTCAAGTGCTATTTGTTAGAGATTGAATATTTAAGCATTTCAAAGAATTTTTGTTATATATGGGCATTTACTCATTTCAAGGGATAATTTCTCAAATGGACGTTTTTTGCATTTCAAGTGTTATTTGTTTAAGATTGGGTATTTAACCATTTCAAAGGATTTTTGTTATATATGGGAACTTACTCGTTTCAAGGGCTAATTTCTCAAATGGTCATTTTTGCAGATCAAGGGTTATTTGTTAAAGTTCATCAAGTTGCCCATAAGTTGTATTTATTATGTTTGTTATCATTTATTCTTATTCCCCAACCCCTTAACCTAACCTCTTGTAATCTTAGTGTATTTAGTAGGTTCTATCTTATGTTCTTATTTCCCAACCCCTTAACCTAACCTCTTGTAATCTTAGTGTATTTAGTAGGTTCTATCTTATGTTCTTATTTCCAACCCTTTAACCTAACCTTTCAGATGTAGTTTATTGTGTTTTTTAACGTATTTGTTGAATATATTATCCTTTTCCTAACCTTTCAGATGTAGTTTTGTTTCTCCTTTTGTATATTTTTACCCAAACCATCTTTCCTTCTTTACTTTGTTTTCACATATAAGTTCATTCTTTATCATAGTAATAATAAAATTACAATAGTAAAGAATCAGATCTACTAAGACTTGAAATTGAGAAACAAGAGCTCAAGGGATTGAGAGCATGAAAGAAGAGCAAGGAGTAAGAGAGAGGGGGCGGAAGAAAATGGGACCAAAGAAGAGAGAATGAGAGAGAGTGTGGGCATGGGAGCACTAAGACTTGAATTGAGAAAAAGAAAAACTAAGTGAATGAGAATGAGGGTGTGAGAATGGGAGCAATAAGACTTGAATTGAGAAAAAGAAAAACTAAGTGAATGAGAATGAGGGTGTGAGAATGGGAGCAATAAGACTTGAATTTGAGAAACAAGAGAGCATTTGAGCAAATGAGGGAGAGAGGGGGAGGAAGAGAGAGAATAAGGGAGAGAGATAGAAAAGGAGGGTTAGAAGGAGTAGGAGAATCAAAGTAAAGAAGGAAAGATGGTTTGGGTAAAAATATACAAAAAGGAGAAACAAAACTACATCTGAAAGGTTAGGAAAAGGATAATATATTCAACAAATACGTCAAAAACACAATAAACTACATCTGAAAGGTTAGGTTAAAGGGTTGGGAAATAAGAACATAAGATAGAACCTACTAAATACACTAAGATTACAAGAGGTTAGGTTAAGGGGTTGGGAAATAAGAACATAAGATAGAACCTACTAAATACACTAAGATTACAAGAGGTTAGGTTAAGGGGTTGGGGAATAAGAATAAATGATAACAAACATAATAAATACAACTTATGAGCAACTTGATGAACTTTAACAAATAACCCTTGATCTGCAAAAATGACCATTTGAGAAATTAGCCCTTGAAACGAGTAAGTTCCCATATATAACAAAAATCCTTTGAAATGGTTAAATACCCAATCTTAAACAAATAACACTTGAAATGCAAAAACGTCCATTTGAGAAATTATCCCTTGAAATGAGTAAATGCCCATATATAACAAAAATTCTTTGAAATGCTTAAATATTCAATCTCTAACAAATAGCACTTGAAATGCAAAAACGTCCATTTGAGAAATTATAATTCTTTGAAATGCTTAAATATCCAATCTCTAACAAATAGCACTTGAAATGTATAAGTGACCATTTGAGAAATTAACTAATGAAATGAGTAAATGAATATGAGACAATGATTGACGAAACACAAAGACAAGAAGGAATACTTAAGTTAGATCATGTCTGGTTGGACTAGATAAGTTAGGATACATCAGTTTGGGAAAGTAAGATTAAGTTAGGTAAGACAAGTTAGGTTAGGATAGGATAGGTAAAGTTATGTAAGATAGGGAAGGTAAGGTAAGTTATGTTAAGCAGAATAAGTTAGGTAAGTTAAGTTAGGATAGGTAAAGTTAGGTTAAGTTAGGGAAGGTAAGGTAAGTTATGTTAGGATAGGTAAAGTTAGGTAAGATAGGGAAGGTAAGGTAAGTTATGTTAGGATAGGTAAAGTTAGGTAAGTTATGAAAGGCAAGTTAAGTTAGGATAGGTAAAGTTAGGTTAAGTTAGGGAAGGTAAGGTAAGGTAAGTTATGTTAGGATAGGTAAAGTTAGGTAAGATAGGGAAGGTAAGGTAAGTTATGTTAGGATAGGTAAAGTTAGGTTATGAAAGGCAAGTTAAGTTAGGATAGGTAAAGTTAGGTAAGTTAGGGAAGGTAAGGTAAGGTATGTTAGGATAGGTAAAGTTAGGTAAGATAGGGAAGGTAAGGTAAATTATGTTAAGATAGGTAAAGCTAGGTTTAGGAACGTTACGTTAACTAAGTAACATTGGGTGGAGAGGATAGGTTACGTAGGTTTGAACAGTGTAGTTCAGAGAACAGTTTTAGGGTAAAGCAACTAAGAAAATATGTTTTAACAGAAATGCAGGTTTGGTATGAAAAGCTGAACTAGTTACATTTTGGAGAGAAAATTTTATGACTGAAGATGTCTTAAAGAATAACATGATGGAAGAAGAAGAGTTTCTTTGATGAATGAAGGTGTCTTAGAGAACAACTTTGGAGAACGAAGATGAATTAGAGATCGCTTTGATGACTCTGAGAATAACTCTGGTCAACGAATATGGATTGGAAAGTTTCTCTAATGAACGAAGGTGAGTTAAGATTAACTTTTATGATTTAGAGAACATCTTTGGTAGCTCTGAGAAAGACTTTGTTGTCTTAGAGAATAACTTTCAGGACTTAGAGAATGTCTTTGATGAATGGAAGTGAGTTAGAGAATAACATATCATGACTGAGAATAACTTTTGATAACTCTTAGAACAACTTTGATGTCTTAGAGAATAACTTTAGATGTCTCTGAGAATGTCTTTGGATAACTCTGAGATTAACTTTGATGTCTTTGAAACAACTTTGACGTCTCTTGGAATAACTTTTGTGGACATGAGAATATCTTTGGATAACTCTGAGATTAACTTTGATAGCTCTGGGAATAACTTTTATGATTTTGAGAACATCTTTGATGTCTTGGAGAACAACATTGATGTTTAGAGAACAACTTTGATGACCAAGATTAACTTTAGATGTCTCTGAGAATAACTTTATAACATAGAAATTAACTTTAGATGTCTCTGAAAATAACTTTGATGACTTCGAGAATAACATTTGATGACTCTGAGAACAAGTTTGATAGCTCTGAGAATAACTTTAGATGTCTCTGAAAATAACTTTGATGAAAGAAGATGTCTTAGATTAACTTTTGATGACTTTGAAAACAAGTTTGATGAACAAAGATGTTTTGAAAGTTTCTCTGACGAACGAAGGTGACTCTGAGAATAACTTTTATGTCTTAGAGAAGAACATTGATGGTTTAGAGAGAATATCTTTGATGAAAAATGATGTCTTAGATTAACTTTGATGACTCTGTGAATAAGTTTGATGACTTTGAGAACAAGTTTGATAGCTCTGAGAATGACTTTTATGCCTCTGAGAATAACTTTGATGAATAAAGATGTTTTGGAAAGTTTCTCTGAAGAACGAAGGTGACTCTGAGAATAACTTTTGTTAGCTCTTTGAATAACTTTGATGTCTTTGAAACAACTTTGATGAACGAGAGTGAGTTAGAGATTACCTTTGTTAACTCTGAGATCAACTTTGATGAACAAAAGAGAGTTAGAGATTACATTTGATAACTCTAAGATTAACTTTAGATGTCTCTGAGACAAACTTTTATAACATAGAAATTAACTTTAATGACCAAAGTGAGTTAGAGAATACCTTTTGATGACTCCGAGAATAATTTTGATAGCTCTGAGAATGACTTTTGTTGTCTTGGAATAACTTTTGATTGTTCTGAGAATAACTTTGTTGGGAATAACTTTTATTGTGTTGAGAATAACTTTGAGGGCTTAGATGAATGTCTTTGATGAATGGAAGAGTAACATTGAAGTCTGAGAGGAAGTTTTGATAACTCTTAGAATAACTTTGATGTCTTAGAGAATAACTTTGATGACTTTGAGAAAGTCCATGATGTATTGAAGAGTGTCTTTGATTTCTCGAAGAGTAACTTTGGTGTAAAGGAGAGCACCTTTGACTATTTTTCTTACTTAGCGACATATAATTTTAGTTACGAAAGTGTTGAAAAAGTTACATTTGACTATTTTAGTGCTCCACAAAGTATAAATGGAAGTTAAGAACGACGATGATAGATATCTTTGACTATATTTTCTTACTTGACGATGGATAAAGTTAGTTATGAACAGTGCTGAAAAGATTCCTTTGACAATTTTTAGCTAAGCAAAAGGTTACTTTAGTTAAGAACGGTGTTGAATGAGGTTAATCCTGACTATTTCAGATGAGAGAAGTGATATTTCAGTTAAGAAATGACAAGGAAACATGATGAAGCAATTATTTTTAGTTGACTGATGAATACTTTTAGTTGAGCAAAAGCTTAAACATGATGAACATGACTTTTTCTGATGATTGGCAGATAATTTTAGTTAAGAAATGACAATGAAACATGATGAACACGGTTATTTTCTGATGACTGGGGAATAAGTTTAGTTAAGAAATGATGAAAGTTATTATTTTTAGTTGATTGACGATGGATAAAAGCTAGTTATGAACAGTTTTGGAAAGTTTCCTTTGACAATTTTTCTTGATGAAACACAGCGCCTGTTAAGAAAGTGCTGAAAAAAGTTTCCTTTGACAATTTTTAGCTAAGAGAACGGTTGTTTTAGTTAAGAACAGTGTTGAACGAGGCTATTTCTGACTATTTTTAGTTGACTGGATAATAAGTTTACTTGAGAAATGACGAAAGTGACTATGTTTTTAGTTGATTGGCGAAAGATTTTTAGTTAAGAAGTTACAAGAAAGGTTTGTCTTTGTAAATTTGGAACTGAATAAATTGTAGATTTGTTTAAGAATATGGCTGGTAGAACTATTAAGTTGACTACGAGAATTACTTTGACATAGTTTTTGCAAATAAAAACTTGGTGACTAAAATTGTTGAGGAAACTGTATTGCTGATGCTAATATTTGACAAAGAACTAGTTAGTGAATGGAAGAAAACAAAGAACATAAAAAAATTGAGGTTAAGTAAGGGAATGAACACAGTGAACATACGGTGAACACAGAAAACATGTAAGAAAAAGTTGATGAATACAGTGAACATGCTGGGAATATGAACTTACAGAGAACATGAAAACATGATAAGGAGAATAGGGAATACAAAGAATGAACAATGGACTTGTGAAGAACATGGAGAATATGACAAAGAATGTAGAAAACATGTAAGTGAAGGTGAAAAACGAAGTGATCTTGTGAGGAACATGAACTTGTAGAGGAACATGAATATTGACAAAGAACACAAAAAATATGGAAGTTAGCATGAATATTGAGTATAAAAGTTGTAAAGAGAACATGTGATGAACGTGAAAACATAGAAAATATGACTAGAATTTGTAGAGAAAGTAATGAGACTAAGAGAAAGATTACAGAAAAAATGGAGATACTTGTGAAAATATGAACTGAATGGGACTGTGAACATTTGAAGAACATGGAGTGAACATAGAAAACATGGACAAAATGTGAAGAACACAGCTGAATATAGAAAAAATATGCAAATACAGTATGATTATTGAAGGTTTTGATACGTTGGGGATTGATACGTTGGGGATGAGAAGGGTAAAGTAATTACTCTGATAAACAGATAGGTTGGAGACGGACTTGATCGAATATATTTATGTCTGATGATCTAAGGCTGAGGAAATGGAGCTTTGTTAATGCCCCGATTAATTTTACTACGTTAGAAATAAGGTGATCTTAAATCTCAGGGTGATTTAGTTGGAAAATAAAGAACTTGCACAAATGAACTAAGCTGGGGCACAAGAGTTGAAACTTGATAACTGAACTGGTTTTTATTTACTATGTCTGAAAATGTAGTTGGGTGATTTGGACTGAGAGTAATGAATTTACAAAAGTGAGCTTGGACAGAGGACAAGAGCTAGAGTTTTATAATTGTTTACATTTATATTTACTATGTCTGAAATACAGAGGGTAAAAATTTCAGGGAAATTGATGGTTTATTTACAAAGATATGAAAGAGAACTAAGGCGGGGACGAGAGCTGGAGCTCAGTAACTGACTTGATCTTATTTACTAACTTTGAAGTATGTCTGCTTTTAATTTTAGGGAAATTGATGGGTTATTTACAAAGATACGAAAGAGAATTAAGGCGGGGACGAGAGCTGGAGCTCGATAACTATTTTGATCTTATTTACGGTGTCTGAAATACAGAGGGTAACAATTTCAGGGAAATTGGACTGTTACTAATGAATTTTGTACAAATGAACTAAGCTGGGGACAAGAGCTAGAGCTTGATAATTGTTTGCATCTTACTTTACTATGTCTGAAATACAGCGGGTAGAAATTTCAGGGAATTTGGACTGTTACTAACGAGATACGAGAGATGAGCTAAGGCGGAGGACAAGCGCTGGAGCTTGGTAACTGTTTGCATTTACTAAACTATGTCTGAAATACAGCGGGTAGAAATTTCGGGGAATTTGGACTGTTACTAACGAAGATACGAGAGAGAGCTAAGGCGGAGGACAAGCGCTGGAGCTTGGTAACTAAATTACTGTATTGAACTACATTTGAAATATGATTATTTTTAAATTTTAGAGGGATTGGAATGATAGTATTCATTATATGACAGGGGACTAAGGTGGGGGAACGTGAGCTAGAACTTGCTTACTAACATGATTTATTTGTGTAAAACTGACTTGCTTAATGAAAAGGAGAAAACATACGATGTTGGAAAATAGTTGAACTGAACTGAATGAAAGAATGAGAGAGAGAGAGAGAGAGGAGGGACGGTCCAGATATTACGGAAGATAAGATAAGATTAAGAGCCGACTGGCTGGCTTGCTGGCTGACGTCTAAAGTAAATACAGGTGAGGCGACAGATTGCGAGTCAAGGGGGGAGGGAGGGGGGTGTGATGTACGAGACTTGAAAACAATGACTTATACAGATAACTTTCTAAATTTACATGAATAACTAAGGCTTACATAGACGATATTTGTAAGTTGAAAACATGTAAAACATGTCCGTAGAGTTCTCCTGGAAGCCCTAAAGTGCTACAAACGATATTTGAATTTCTCCCATAAGGCCTTAACAAACTTCTATGTCTCGGAAATTATTTTTCTCATAAGAACTTTAACAAACTCGTATGACATTATTTTTCATTATAAGAATTCCCTAATTACAAATCTGTGACTGCACAAATTCACATGAAAACCCCGAAGATCCACACACGATATTTGCCCCCCCAAAAAAAAGGGCCGCTGGCTCTTACAGTCCACAGGGGTCCTCTCTCCAAAAAAAAAAAAAGGGCCGCTGGCTCTTACAGTCCACAGGGGTCCTCTCTCCAAAAAAAAAAAAAGGGCCGCTGGCTCTTCCTCCCTACTACTCACACGCCCTCACACACGCCCTCACACGCCCCACACGCCCTCACACGCCCTCACACACGCCCTCACACGCTCTCACACGCCCTCACACGCCCTCACACGCCCTCACACGCCCTCACACGCCCTCCCACGCCCTCACACGCCTCACACGCCCTCACACGCCCCCACACGCCCTCACACGCCTTCACACGCCCCCACACGCCCTCACACGCCCCCACACGCCCTCACACGCCCTCACACGCCCTCACACGCCCCCACACGCCCTCACACGCCCCCCCACGCCCTCACACGCCCTCACACACGCCCTCACACGCCCCCACACGCCCTCACACGCTCTCACACGCCCTCACACGCTTTCACACGCCCTCACACGCCCTCACACGCCCTCACACACGCCCTCACACGCCCCCACACGCCCTCACACGCCCTCACACGCCCTCACACGCCCCTCACACGCCCTCACACGCCCTCACACGCCCTCACACACGCCCTCACACGCCCTCACACGCCCTCACACGCCCTCACACACGCCCCCACACGCCCTCTTACTCACCTAATTAACTCTGGAGTCTCCTCATATCTCCGTCCTCTATTTTTAGCGTGTCTCTGCGCCTCATATCAGTCACTTTACGTGTAATATATATAGTGTGAGGGTCTCCTGGCCCCCCCTCACCCTGCTGGTGTCTCCTGGCCCCACCTCACCCTGCTGGTGTCTCCTGGCCGCGCCTCACCCTGCTGGTGTCTCCTGGCCGCCCCTCACCCTGCTGGTGTCTCCTGGCCGCCCCTCACCCTGCTGGTGTCTCCTGGCCGCCCCTCACCCTCCTGGTGTCTCCTGGCCGCCCCTCACCCTGCTGGTGTCTCCTGGCCGCCCCTCACCCTGCAGGTGTCTCCTGGCCGCCCCTCACCCTGCTGGTGTCCCCTGGCCGCCCCTCACCCACCTGCTGGTGTCTCCTGGCCGCCCCTCACTCACCCTGCTGGTGTCCCCTGGCCGCCCCTCACCCACCTGCTGGTGTCCCCTGGCCGCCCCTCACCCTGCTGGTGTCTCCTGGCCGCCCCTCACCCTGCTGGTGTCCCCTGGCCGCCCCTCACCCTGCTGGTGTCTCCTGGCCGCCCCTCACCCTGCTGGTGTCCCCTGGCCGCCCCTCACCCACCTGCTGGTGTCTCCTGGCCGCCCCTCACCCTACAGCTGGTGTCTCCTGGCCGCCCCTCACCCACCTGCTGGTGTCTCCTGGCCGCCCCCTCACCCTGCTGCTGGTGTCTCCTGGCCGCCCCTCACCCACCTGCTGGTGTCTCCTGGCCGCCCCTCACCCTGCTGGTGTCTCCTGGCCTCCCCTCACCCACCTGCTGGTGTCTCCTGGCCGCCCCTCACCCTGCTGGTGTCTCCTGGGTGTCCCTCACCCTGCTGATATCTCCTGGCCGCCCCTCACCCTGCTGGTGTCTCCTGGCCGCCCCTCACCCTGCTGGTGTCTCCTGGCCGCCCCTCACCTACATGCTGATGTCTCCTGGCCGCCCCTCACCCACCTGCTGGTGTCTCCTGGCCGCCCCTCACCCTGCTGGTGTCTCCTGGCCGCCCCTCACCTACATGCTGATGTCTCCTGGCCGCCCCTCACCCACCTGCTGGTGTCTCCAGGCCGCCCCTCACATTGCTGGTGTCTCCTGGCCGCCCCTCACCCACCTGCTGGTGTCTCCTGGCCGCCCCTCACCCTGCTGGTGTCTCCTGGCCTCCCCTCACCCACCTGCTGGTGTCTCCTGGCCGCCCCTCACCCTGCTGGTGTCTCCTGGGTGCCCCTCACCCTGCTGATATCTCCTGGCCGCCCCTCACCCTGCTGGTGTCTCCTGGCCGCCCCTCACCCTGCTGGTGTCTCCTAGCCGCCCCTCACCTACATGCTGATGTCTCCTGGCCGCCCCTCACCCACCTGCTGGTGTCATCTGGCCGCCCCTCACCCTGCTGGTGTCTCCTGGCCGCCACTCACCTACATGCTGATGTCTCCTGGCCGCCCCTCACCCACCTGCTGGTGTCTCCAGGCCGCCCCTCACATTGCTGGTGTCTCCTGGCCGCCCCTCACCCACCTGCTGGTGTCTCCTGGCCGCCCATCACCCTGCTGGTGTCTCCTGGCCGCCCCTCACCCTGCTGGTGTCTGCTGGCCGCCCCTCACCCTGTTGGTGTCTCCTGGCCGCCCCTCACCCTGCTGGTGTCTCCAGGCCGCCCCTCACCCACCTGCTGGTGTCTCCTGGCCGCCCCTCACCCTGCTGGTGTCTCCTGGCCTCCCCTCACCCACCTGCTGGTGTCTCCTGGCCGCCCCTCACCCTGCTGGTGTCTCCTGGCCGCCCCTCACCCTGCTGGTGTCTCCTGGCCACCCCTCACCCACCTGCTGGTGTGTCCTGGCCGCCCCTCACCCACCTGCTGGTGTCTCCTGGCCGCCCCTCACCCTGCTGGTGTCTCCTGGCCGCCCCTCACCCTGTTGGTGCCTCCTGGCCGCCCCTCACCCTGCTGGTGTCTCCTGGACCCCCCCCTCACCCACCTGCTGGTGTCTCCTGGCCGCCCCTCACCCTGCTGGTGTCTCCTGGCCGCCCCTCACCCTGCTGGTGTCTCCTGGCCGCCCCTCACCCACCTGCTGGTGTCTCCTGGCCGCCCCTCACCCACCTGCTGGTGTGTCCAGGCCGCCCCTCACATTGCTGGTGTCTCCTGGCCGCCCCTCACCCTGCTGGTGTCTCCTGGCCGCTCCTCACCCTGCTGGTGTCTCCTGGCCGCCCCTTACCCTGCTGGTGTCTCCTGGCTGCTCCTCACCCTGCTGGTGTCTCCTGGCCGCCCCTCACATTGCTGGTGTCTCCTGGCCGCCCCTCACCCTGCTGGTGTCTCTTGGCCGCCCCTCACATTGCTGGTGTCTCCTGGCCGCCCCTCACCTACATGCTGATGTCTCCTGGCCGCCCCTTACCCTGCTGGTGTCTCCTGGCCGCTCCTCACCCTGCTGGTGTCTCCTGGCCGCCCCTCACATTGCTGGTGTCTCCTGGCCGCCCCTCACCCTGCTGGTGTCTCCTGGCCGCCCCTCACATTGCTGGTGTCTCCTGGCCGCCCCTCACCTACATGCTGATGTCTCCTGGCCGCCCCTTACCCTGCTGGTGTCTCCTGGCCGCCCCTCACCCTGCTGGTGTCTCCTGGCCGCCCCTCACCTACATGCTGATGTCTCCTGGCCGCCCCTCACCCTGCTGGTGTCTCCTGGCCGCCCCTCACCCTGCTGCTGGTGTCTCCTGGCCGCCCCTCACCCTGCTGGTGTCTCCTGGCCGCCCCTCACCTACATGCTGATGTCTGCTCGCCGCCCCTCACCCTGCTGGTGTCTCCTGGCCGCCCCTCACCCTGCTGCTGGTGTCTCCTGGCCGCCCCTCACCCTGCTGGTGTCTCATGGCCGTCCCTCACCCACCTGCTGGTGTCTTCTGGCCGCCCCTCACCCTGCTGGTGTCTCCTGGCCGCCCCTCACTCTGCTGGTGTCCCCTGGCCGCCCCTCACCCACCTGCTGGTGTCTCCTGGCCGCCCCTCACCCTGCTGGTGTCTCCTGGCCGCCCCTCACCCTGCTGGTGTCTCCTGGCCGCCCCCCACCCTGCTGGTGTCTCCTCGCCGTCCCTCACCCTGCTGGTGTCTCCTGGCAGCCCCTCACCCACCTGCAGGTGTCTCCAGGCCGCCCCTCACCCACCTGCTGGTGTCTCCTGGCCGCCCCTCACCCTGCTGGTGTCTCCTGGCCGCCCCTCACCTTGCTGGTGTCTCCTGGCCGCCCCTCACCCTGCTGGTGTCTCCTGGCCGCCCCTCACCCTGCTGGTGTCTCCTGGCCGCCCCTCACCCACCTGCAGGTGTCTCCTAGCCGCCCCTCACCCACTTGCTGGTGTCTCGTGGCCGCCCCTCACCCTGCTGGTGTCTCCTGGCCGCCCCTCACCCTGCTGCTGGTGTCTCCTGGCCGCCCCTCACCCTGCTGGTGTCTCCTGGCCGCCCCTCACCTACATGCTGATGTCTGCTCGCCGCCCCTCACCCTGCTGGTGTCTCCTGGCCGCCCCTCACCCTGCTGCTGGTGTCTCCTGGCCGCCCCTCACCCTGCTGGTGTCTCATGGCCGTCCCTCACCCACCTGCTGGTGTCTGCTGGCCGCCCCTCACCCTGCTGGTGTCTCCTGGCCGCCCCTCACTCTGCTGGTGTCCCCTGGCCGCCCCTCACCCACCTGCTGGTGTCTCCTGGCCGCCCCTCACCCTGCTGGTGTCTCCTGGCCGCCCCTCACCCTGCTGGTGTCTCCTGGCCGCCCCTCACCCTGCTGGTGTCTCCTGGCCGTCCCTCACCCTGCTGGTGTCTCCTGGCAGCCCCTCACCCACCTGCAGGTGTCTCCAGGCCGCCCCTCACCCACCTGCTGGTGTCTCCTGGCCGCCCCTCACCCTGCTGGTGTCTCCTGGCCGCCCCTCACCTTGCTGGTGTCTCCTGGCCGCCCCTCACCCTGCTGGTGTCTCCTGGCCGCCCCTCACCCTGCTGGTGTCTCCTGGCCGCCCCTCACCCACCTGCAGGTGTCTCCTGGCCGCCCCTCACCCACTTGCTGGTGTCTCCTGGACGCCCCTCACCCTGCTGGTGTCTCCTGGCCGCCCCTCACCCTGCTGGTGTCTCCTGGCCGCCCCTCACCCTGCTGGTGTCTCCAGGCCGCCCCTCACCCACCTGCTGGTGTCTCCTGGCCGCCCCTCACCCTGCTGGTGTCTCCTGGCCGCCCCTCACCCACCTGCTGGTGTCTCCTGGCCGCCCCTCACCCTGCTGGTGTCTCCTGGCCGCCCCTCACCTACATGCTGATGTCTCCTGGCCGCCCCTCACCCACCTGCTGGTGTCTCCTGGCCGCCCCTCACCCTGCTGGTGTCTCCTGGCGCCCCTCACCTACATGCTGATGTCTCCTGGCCGCCCCTCACCCACCTGCTGGTGTCTCCAGGCCGCCCCTCACATTGCTGGTGTCTCCTGGCCGCCCCTCACCCACCTGCTGGTGTCTCCTGGCCTCCCCTCACCCTGCTGGTGTCTCCTGGCCTCCCCTCACCCACCTGCTGGTGTCTCCTGGCCGCCCCTCACTCTGCTGGTGTCTCCTGGCCGCTCCTCACCCTGCTGGTGTCTCCTGGCCGCCCCTCACCCACCTGCTGGTGTCTGCTGGCTGCTCCTCACCCTGCTGGTGTCTCCTGGCCGCCCCTCACATTGCTGGTGTCTCCTGGCCGCCCCTCACCCTGCTGGTGTCTCTTGGCCGCCCCTCACATTGCTGGTGTCTCCTGGCCGCCCCTCACCTACATGCTGATGTCTCCTGGCCGCCCCTTACCCTGCTGGTGTCTCCTGGCCGCTCCTCACCCTGCTGGTGTCTCCTGGCCGCCCCTCACATTGCTGGTGTCTCCTGGCCGCCCCTCACCCTGCTGGTGTCTCCTGGCCGCCCCTCACATTGCTGGTGTCTCCTGGCCGCCCCTCACCTACATGCTGATGTCTCCTGGCCGCCCCTTACCCTGCTGGTGTCTCCTGGCCGCCCCTCACCCTGCTGGTGTCTCCTGGCCGCCCCTCACCTACATGCTGATGTCTCCTGGCCGCCCCTCACCCTGCTGGTGTCTCCTGGCCGCCCCTCACCTACATGCTGATGTCTCCTGGCCGCCCCTCACCCTGCTGGTGTCTCCTGGCCGCCCCTCACCCTGCTGCTGGTGTCTCCTGGCCGCCCCTCACCCTGCTGGTGTCTCCTGGCCGTCCCTCACCCACCTGCTGGTGTCTTCTGGCCGCCCGTCACCCTGCTGGTGTCTCCTGGCCGCCCCTCACTCTGCTGGTGTCTCCTGGCCGCCCCTCACCCACCTGCTGGTGTCCCCTGGCCGCCCCTCACCCTGCTGGTGTCTCCTGGCCGTCCCTCACCCTGCTGGTGTCCCCTGGCCGCCCCACACCCACCTGCTGGTGTCTCCTGGCCGCCCCTCACCCTGCTGGTGTCTCCTGGCCGCCCCTCACCCTGCTGGTGTCTCCTGGCCGCCCCTCACCCTGCTGGTGTCTCCTGGCCGCCCCTCACCCTGCTGGTGTCTCCTGGCCGCCCCTCACCCACCTGCAGGTGTCTCCTGGCCGCCCCTCACCTACATGCTGATGTCTCCTGGCCGCCCCTAACCCTGCTGGTGTCTCCTGGCCGCCCCTCACCCTGCTGGTGTCTCCTGGCCGCCCCTCACCTACATGCTGATGTCTCCTGGCCGCCCCTCACCCTGCTGGTGTCTCCTGGCCGCCCCTCACCCTGCTGCTGGTGTCTCCTGGCCGCCCCTCACCCTGCTGGTGTCTCCTGGCCGCCCCTCACCTACATGCTGATGTCTCCTGGCCGCCCCTCACCCTGCTGGTGTCTCCTGGCCGCCCCTCACCCTGCTGCTGGTGTCTCCTGGCCGCCCCTCACCCTGCTGGTGTCTCCTGGCCGTCCCTCACCCACCTGCTGGTGTCTTCTGGCCGCCCGTCACCCTGCTGGTGTCTCCTGGCCGCCCCTCACTCTGCTGGTGTCTCCTGGCCGCCCCTCACCCACCTGCTGGTGTCCCCTGGCCGCCCCTCACCCTGCTGGTGTCTCCTGGCCGCCCCTCACCCTGCTGGTGTCCCCTGGCTGCCCCTCACCCACCTGCTGGTGTCTCCTGGCCGCCCCTCACCCTGCTGGTGTCTCCTGGCCGCCCCTCACCCTGCTGGTGTCTCCTGGCCGCCCCTCACCCTGCTGGTGTCTCCTGGCCGCCCCTCACCCTGCTGGTGTCTCCTGGCCGCCCCTCACCCACCTGCAGGTGTCTCCTGGCCGCCCCTCACCCACCTGCAGGTGTCTCCAGGCCGCCCCTCACCCACCTGCTGGTGTCTCCTGGCCGCCCCTCACCCTGCTGGTGTCTCCTGGCCGCCCCTCACCTTGCTGGTGTCTCCTGGCCGCCCCTCACCCTGCTGGTGTCTCCTGGCCGCCCCTCACCCTGCTGGTGTCTCCTGGCCGCCCCTCACCCACCTGCAGGTGTCTCCTGGCTGCCCCTCACCCACTTGCTGGTGTCTCCTGGCCGCCCCTCACCCTGCTGGTGTCTCCTGGCCGCCCCTCACCCTGCTGGTGTCTCCTGGCCGCCCCTCACCCTGCTGGTGTCTCCAGGCCGCCCCTCACCCACCTGCTGGTGTCTCCTGGCCGCCCCTCACCCTGCTGGTGTCTCCTGGCCGCCCCTCACCCACCTGCTGGTGTCTCCTGGCCGCCCCTCACCCTGCTGGTGTCTCCTGGCCGCCCCTCACCCTGCTGGTGTCTCCTGGCCGCCCCTCACCCACCTGCTGGTGTCTCCTGGCCGCCCCTCACCCACCTGCTGGTGTCTTCTGGGCGCCCCTCACCCTGCTGGTGTCTCCTGGCCGCCCCTCACCCACCTGCTGGTGTCTCCTGGCCGCCCCTCACCCACCTGCTGGTGTCTTCTGGCGGCCCCTCACCCTGCTGGTGTCTCCTGGCCGCCCCTCACCCTGCTGGTGTCCCCTGGCCGCCCCTCACCCTGCAGGTGTCTCCTGGCCGCCCAACACCCTGCTGGTGTCCCCTGGCCGCCCCTCACCCTGCTGGGGTCTCCTGGCCGCCCCTTACCCTGCTGGTGTCTCCTGGCCGCCCCTCACCCACCTGCTGGTGTCTCCTGGCCGCCCCTCACCCTGCTGGTGTCCCTGGCCGCCCCTCACCCTGCTGGTGTCCCTGGCCGCCCCTCACCCTGCTGGTGTCTCCTGGCCGCCCCTTACCCTGCTGGTGTCTCCTGGCCGCCCCTCACCCACCTGCTGGTGTCTCCTGGCCGCCCCTCACCCTGCTAGTGTCTCCTGGCCGCCCCTCACCCTGCTGGTGTCCCCTGGCCGCCCCTCACCCTGCTGGTGTCTCCTGGCCGCCCCTCACCCTGCTGGTGTCCCCTGGCCGCCCCTCACCCACCTGCTGGTGTCTCCTGGCCGCGCCTCACCCTGCTGGTGTCTCCTGGCCGCCCCTCACTCTGCTGGTGTCTCCTGGCCGCCCCTCACCCGCCTGCTGCTGTCTCCTGGCCGCCCTCACCCTGCTGCTGGTGTCCCCTGGCCGCCCCTCACCCTTTTGGTGTCTCCTGGCCGCCCCTCACCCTGCTGGTGTCCCCTGGCCGCCCCTCACCCTGCTGCTGGTGTCTCCTGGCCGCCCCTCACCCTGCTGCTGGTGTCCCCTGGCCGCCCCTCACCCTGCTGGTGTCTCCTGGCCGCCTCTCACCCTGCTGGTGTCTCCTGGCCGTCCCTCACCCTGCTGCTGGTGTCCCCTGGCCGCCCCTCACCCTGCTGGTGTCTCCTGGCCGCCCCTCACCCTGCTGGTGTCTCCTGGCCGCCCCTCACCCACCTGCTGGTGTCCCCTGGCCGCCCCTTACCCTGCTGGTGTCTCCTGGCCGCCCCTCACCCTGCTGGTGTCCCCTGGCCGCCCCTCACCCTGCTGCTGGTGTCTCCTGGCCGACCCTCACCCTGCTGGTGTCTCCTGGTCGCCCCTCACCCACCTGCTGGTGTCTCCTGGCCGCACCTCACCCTGCTGCTGGTGTCCCCTGGCCGCCCCTCACCCTGCTGGTGTCTCCTGGCCGCCCCTCACCCTGCTGCTGGTGTCCCCTGGCCGCCCCTCACCCTGCTGGTGTCCCCTGGCCGCCCCTCACCCTGCTGCTGGTGTCTCCTGGCCGCCCCTCACCCTGCTGCTGGTGTCCCCTGGCCGCCCCCTCACCCTGCTGGTGTCCCCTGGCCGCCCCTCACCCTGCTGGTGTCTCCTTGCCGCCCCTTACCTTGCTGCTGGTGTCTCCTGGCCGCCCCTCACCCTGCTGGTGTCCCCTGGCCGCCCCTCACCCCACCTGCTGGTGTCCCCTGGCCGCCCCTCACCCTGCTGGTGTCCCTGGCCGCCCCTCACCCACCTGCTGGTGTCTCCTGGCCGCCCCTCACTCTGCTTGTGTCTCCTGGCCGCCCCTCACCCTGCTGGTGTCTCCTGGCCGCCCCTCACCCTGCTGGTGTCTCCTGGCTGCCCCTCACCCTGCTGGTGTCCTCTGGCCGCTCCTCACCCTGCTGGTGTCTCCTGGTCGCCCCTCACCCTGCTGGTGTCCTCTGGCCGCCCCTCACCCTGCTGGTGTCTCCTGGCCGCCCCTCACCCTGCTGGTGTCCCCTGGCTGCCCCTCACTTTGCTGGTGTCTCCTGGCCGCCCCTCACCCTGCTGGTGTCTCCTGGCCGCCCTCACCCACCTGCTGGTGTCTCCTGGCCGCCCCTCACCCTGCTGGTGTCTCCAGGCCGTCCCTCACCCTGTTGCTGGTGTCCCCTGGCCGCCCCTCACCCTGCTGGTGTCTCCTGGCCGCCCCTCACCCTGCTGGTGTCTCCTGGCCGCCCCTCACCCACCTGCTGGTGTCTCCTGGCCGCCCCTCACCCACCTGCTGGTGTCTTCTGGGCGCCCCTCACCCTGCTGGTGTCTCCTGGCCGCCCCTCACCCACCTGCTGGTGTCTCCTGGCCGCCCCTCACCCACCTGCTGGTGTCTTCTGGCGGCCCCTCACCCTGCTGGTGTCTCCTGGCCGCCCCTCACCCTGCTGGTGTCCCCTGGCCGCCCCTCACCCTGCTGGTGTCTCCTGGCCGCCCAACACCCTGCTGGTGTCCCCTGGCCGCCCCTCACCTGCTGGTGTCTCCTGGCCGCCCCGTACCCTGCTGGTGTCTCCTGGCCGCCCCTCACCCACCTGCTGGTGTCTCCTGGCCGCCCCTCACCCTGCTGGTGTCCCCTGGCCGCCCCTCACCCTGCTGGTGTCCCCTGGCCGCCCCTCACCCACCTGCTGGTGTCTCCTGGCCGCCCCTTACCCTGCTGGTGTCTCCTGGCCGCCCCTCACCCACCTGCTGGTGTCTCCTGGCCGCCCCTCACCCTGCTGGTGTCTCCTGGCCGCCCCTCACCCTGCTGGTGTCTCCTGGCCGCCCCTCACCCTGCTGGTGTCTCCTGGCCGCCCCTCACCCTGCTGGTGTCCCCTGGCCGCCCCTCACCCACCTGCTGGTGTCTCCTGGCCGCGCCTCACCCTGCTGGTGTCTCCTGGCCGCCCCTCACTCTGCTGGTGTCTCCTGGCCGCCCCTCACCCGCCTGCTGCTGTCTCCTGGCCGCCCCTCACCCTGCTGCTGGTGTCCCCTGGCCGCCCCTCACCCTTTTGGTGTCTCCTGGCCGCCCCTCACCCTGCTGGTGTCCCTGGCCGCCCCTCACCCTGCTGCTGGTGTCTCCTGGCCGCCCCTCACCCTGCTGCTGGTGTCCCCTGGCCGCCCCTCACCCTGCTGGTGTCTCCTGGCCGCCTCTCACCCTGCTGGTGTCTCCTGGCCGTCCCTCACCCTGCTGCTGGTGTCCCCTGGCCGCCCCTCACCCTGCTGGTGTCTCCTGGCCGCCCCTCACCCTGCTGGTGTCTCCTGGCCGCCCCTCACCCACCTGCTGGTGTCCCCTGGCCGCCCCTCACCCTGCTGGTGTCTCCTGGCCGCCCCTCACCCTGCTGGTGTCCCCTGGCCGCCCCTCACCCTGCTGCTGGTGTCTCCTGGCCGACCCTCACCCTGCTGGTGTCTCCTGGTCGCCCCTCACCCACCTGCTGGTGTCTCCTGGCCGCACCTCACCCTGCTGCTGGTGTCCCCTGGCCGCCCCTCACCCTGCTGGTGTCTCCTGGCCGCCCCTCACCCTGCTGGTGTCCCCTGGCCGCCCCTCACCCTGCTGGTGTCTCCTGGCCGCCCCTCACCCTGCTGCTGGTGTCTCCTGGCCGCCCCTCACCCTGCTGCTGGTGTCCCCTGGCCGCCCCTCACCCTGCTGGTGTCCCCTGGCCGCCCCTCACCCTGCTGGTGTCTCCTTGCCGCCCCTTACCTTGCTGCTGGTGTCTCCTGGCCGCCCCTCACCCTGCTGGTGTCCCCTGGCCGCCCCTCACCCCACCTGCTGGTGTCCCCTGGCCGCCCCTCACCCTGCTGGTGTCCCCTGGCCGCCCCTCACCCACCTGCTGGTGTCTCCTGGCCGCCCCTCACTCTGCTTGTGTCTCCTGGCCGCCCCTCACCCTGCTGGTGTCTCCTGGCCGCCCCTCACCCTGCTGGTGTCTCCTGGCTGCCCCTCACCCTGCTGGTGTCCTCTGGCCGCTCCTCACCCTGCTGGTGTCTCCTGGTCGCCCCTCACCCTGCTGGTGTCCTCTGGCCGCCCCTCACCCTGCTGGTGTCTCCTGGCCGCCCCTCACCCTGCTGGTGTCCCCTGGCTGCCCCTCACTTTGCTGGTGTCTCCTGGCCGCCCCTCACCCTGCTGGTGTCTCCTGGCCGCCCCTCACCCACCTGCTGGTGTCTCCTGGCCGCCCCTCACCCTGCTGGTGTCTCCAGGCCGTCCCTCACCCTGTTGCTGGTGTCCCCTGGCCGCCCCTCACCCTGCTGGTGTCTCCTGGCCGCCCCTCACCCTGCTGGTGTCTCCTGGCCGCCCCTCACCCACCTGCTCGTGTCTCCTGGCCGCCCCTCACTCACGAAGAGAGAGACAGAGAGAGAGAGACAGAGAGAGGGAGAGAGAGAGACAGACAGAGACAGACAGATCATCATGTGGTGGTGTGGTGAGATATTCAACACACTCCAGAAGACATCAAACCACAGGTTCGACCCCCCAATGCCTGCTGGAACAGATTCCATTGTGTCTCAACTCCCTCTACTGCACACATCATTGATTGAACTCTCCCTTAGGCACCCATTACTCCAACACAAGTTGCAATAACTACATATACCATTAACTTGAACCTGTCAGCTGTCCTCCTGAGACAGCTCCAAGACATTCCTGTCCAAGAAAAAAAATAGATGCGAATTTCTTTGATGTAAAGATACATTTTATAAGTAAATTCAAATCTACCTTAATTGACAATCTTTACAAAGTCGATGATTGAGGATTGACGGAGGTGTGACCTGGGGAAAGAGGGGAAGGTGACAGACAGACAGTAGGGTGACAGTCGGGGGTGAGTTAGAGACAGACAGACAGGCAGACAGAGGTAATCTCTTGAGAGGAATTCAGAAGATAAAAGTTTCTGCTCTAAAGTCAATCTCCGCAGCCTTGAGACATTTATTGAAAGGAATTGAAGAGGGTGTGTTGTGTGTGTCTACAGGGTGTGTTGTGTGTGTCTACAGGGTGTGTTGTGTGTCTACAGGGTGTGTTGTGTCTACAGGGTGTGTTGTGTGTCTACAGGGTGTGTTGTGTGTGTCTACAGGGTGTGTTGTGTGTGTCTACAGGGTGTGTTGTGTGTGTCTACAGGGTGTGTTGTGTGTCTACAGGGTGTGTTGTGTGTGTCTACAGGGTGTGTTGTGTGTGTCTACAGGGTGTGTTGTGTGTGTCTACAGGGTGTGTTGTGTGTGTCTACAGGGTGTGTTGTGTGTCTACAGGGTGTGTTGTGTGTCTACAGGGTGTGTTGTGTGTCTACAGGGTGTGTTGTGTGTCTACAGGGTGTGTTGTGTGTGTCTACAGGGTGTGTTGTGTGTCTACAGGGTGTGTTGTTGTGTGTCTACAGGGTGTGTTGTGTGTCTACAGGGTGTGTTGTGTGTCTACAGGGTGTGTTGTGTGTCTACAGGGTGTGTTGTGTGTGTCTACAGGGGTGTGTTGTGTGTCTACAGGGTGTGTTGTGTGTGTCTACAGGGTGTGTTGTGTGTCTACAGGGGTGTTGTGTGTGTCTACAGGGTGTGTGTGTGTGTCTACAGGGTGTGTGTGTGTGTCTACAGGGTGTGTTGTGTGTGTCTACAGGGTGTGTGTGTGTCTACAGGGTGTGTTGTGTGTGTCTACAGGGTGTGTTGTGTGTGTCTACAGGGTGTGTGTTGTGTCTACAGGGTGTGTTGTGTGTGTCTACAGGGTGTGTTGTGTGTGTCTACAGGGTGTGTTGTGTTGTGTCTACAGGGTGTGTTGTGTTGTGTCTACAGGGTGTGTTGTGTGTGTCTACAGGGTGTGTTGTGTGTGTGTCTACAGGGTGTGTTGTGTGTGTCTACAGGGTGTGTTGTGTGTGTCTACAGGGTGTGTTGTGTGTGTCTACAGGGTGTGTTGTGTGTGTCTACAGGGTGTGTTGTGTGTGTCTACAGGGTGTGTTGTGTGTGTCTACAGGGTGTGTTGTGTGTGTCTACAGGGTGTGTTGTGTGTGTCTACAGGGTGTGTTGTGTGTCTACAGGGTGTGTTGTGTGTGTCTACAGGGTGTGTGTGTGTGTCTACAGGGTGTGTTGTGTGTGTCTACAGGGTGTGTTGTGTGTCTACAGGGTGTGTTGTGTGTGTCTACAGGTGTGTGTTGTGTGTCTACAGGGTGTGTTGTGTGTGTCTACAGGGTGTGTTGTGTGTGTCTACAGGGTGTGTTGTGTGTGTCTACAGGGTGTGTTGTGTGTGTCTACAGGTGTGTGTTGTGTCTACAGGGTGTGTTGTGTTGTGTCTACAGGGTGTGTTGTGTGTGTCTACAGGGTGTGTGTGTGTGTCTACAGGGTGTGTTGTGTTGTGTCTACAGGGTGTGTTGTGTGTGTCTACAGGGTGTGTTGTTGTTGTGTCTACAGGGTGTGTTGTGTGTGTCTACAGGGTGTGTTGGGTGTACAGGTTGTGTTGTGTCTACAGGGTGTGTTGTGTGTGTCTACAGGGTGTGTTGTGTGTGTCTACAGGGTGTGTTGTGTGTGTCTACAGGGTGTGTTGTGTGTGTCTACAGGGTGTGTTGTGTGTGTCTACAGGGTGTGTTGTGTGTCTACAGGGTGTGTTGTGTGTGTCTACAGGGTGTGTTGTGTGTGTCTACAGGGTGTGTTGTGTGTGTCTACAGGGTGTGTTGTGTGTGTCTACAGGGTGTGTTGTGTGTGTCTACAGGGTGTGTTGTGTGTGTCTACAGGGTGTGTTGTGTGTCTACAGGGTGTGTTGTGTGTGTCTACTACAGGGGTTGTGTGTGTGTGTTGTGTGTCTACAGGGTGTGTTGTGTGTGTCTACAGGGTGTGTTGTGTGTGTCTACAGGGTGTGTTGTGTGTGTCTACAGGGTGTGTTGTGTGTCTACAGGTGTGTTGTGTGTGTCTACAGGGTGTGTTGTGTGTGTCTACAGGGTGTGTTGTGTGTCTACAGGGTGTGTTGTGTGTGTCTACAGGGTGTGTCTACAGGGTGTGTGTGTCTACAGGGTGTGTTGTGTGTCTACAGGGTGTGTTGTGTGTCTACAGGGTGTGTTGTGTGTGTCTACAGGGTGTGTTGTGTGTGTCTACAGGGTGTGTTGTGTGTGTCTACAGGGTGTGTTGTGTGTGTCTACAGGGTGTGTTGTGTGTCTACAGGGTGAGTTGTGTGTGTCTACAGGGTGTGTTGTGTGTGTCTACAGGGTGTGTTGTGTGTGTCTACAGGGTGTGTTGTGTCTACAGGGAGTGTTGTGTTGTGTCTACAGGGTGTGTTGTGTGTGTCTACAGGGTGTGTTGTGTCTACAGGGTGTGTTGTGTTGTGTCTACAGGGTGTGTTGTGTGTGTCTACAGGGTGTGTTGTGTTGTGTCAACAGGGTGTGTTGTGTGTGTCTACAGGGGTGTGTTGTGTGTGTCTACAGGGTGTGTTGTGTGTGTCTACAGGGTGTGTTGTGTCTACAGGGTGTGTTGTGTTGTGTCTACAGGGTGTGTTGTGTGTGTCTACAGGGTGTGTTGTGTCTACAGGGTGTGTTGTGTTTGTCTACAGGGTGTGTTGTGTGTGTCTACAGGGTGTGTTGTGTTGTGTCAACAGGGTGTTTGTGTTGTGTCTACAGGGTGTGTTGTGTGTGTCTACAGGGTGTGTTGTGTGTCTACAGGGTGTGTTGTGTGTGTCTACAGGGTGTGTTGTGTGGTGTCTACAGGGTGTGTTGTGTGGTGTCTATAGGGTGTGTTGTGTGTGTCTTCAGGGTGTGTTGTGTGTGTCTACAGGGTGTGTTGTGTGTCTACAGGGTGTGTTGTGTGTGTCTACAGGGTGTGTTGTGTGGTGTCTACAGGGTGTGTTGTGTGTGTCTACAGGGTGTGTTGTGTGTGTCTACAGGGTGTGTTGTGTGTGTCTACAGGGTGTGTTGTTCCATCTGCTGTTTTGTGTGTTCCATCTGCTGTTTTGTGTGTTCCATCTGCTGTTTTGTGTGTTCCATCTGCTGTTTTGTGTGTTCCATCTGCTGTTTTGTGTGTTCCATCTGCTGTTTTGTGTGTTCCATCTGCTGTTTTGTGTGTTCCACCTGCTGTTTTGTGTGTTCCATCTGCTGTTTTGTGTGTTCCACCTGCTGTTTTGTGTGTTCCATCTGCTGTTTTGTGTGTTCCATCTGCTGTTTTGTGTGTTCCATCTGCTGTTTTGTGTGTTCCACCTGCTGTTTTGTGTGTTCCATCTGCTGTTTTGTGTGTTCCATCTGCTGTTTTGTGTGTTCCATCTGCTGTTTTGTGTGTTCCATCTGCTGTTTTGTGTGTTCCACCTGCTGTTTTGTGTGTTCCACCTGCTGTTTTGTGTGTTCCATCTGCTGTTTTGTGTGTTCCACCTGCTGTTTTGTGTGTTCCATCTGCTGTTTTGTGTGTTCCATCTGCTGTTTTGTGTGTTCCATCTGCTGTTTTGTGTGTTCCATCTGCTGTTTTATGTGTTCCATCTGCTGTTTTGTGTGTTCCATCTGCTGTTTTGTGTGTTCCATCTGCTGTTTTGTGTGTTCCATCTGTTGTTTTGTGTGTTCCACCTACTGTTTTCTGTGTTCCATCTGCTGTTTTGTGTGTTCCACCTGCTGTTTTGTGTGTTCCATCTGCTGTTTTGTGTGTTCCATCTGCTGTTTTGTGTGTTCCATCTGCTGTTTTGTGTGTTCCATCCTGCTGTTTTGTGTGTTCCATCTGCTGTTTTGTGTGTTCCATTTGCTGTTTTGTGTGTTCCACCTGCTGTTTTGTGTGTTCCATCTGCTGTTTTGTGTGTTCCATCTGCTGTTTTGTGTGTTCCATTTGCTGTTTTGTGTGTTCCATCTGCTGTTTTGTTTGTTCCATCTGCTGTTTTGTTTTGTGTTCCATCTGCTGTTTTGTGTGTTCCACCTGCTGTTTTGTGTGTTCCACCTGCTGTTTTGTGTGTTCCATCTGCTGTTTTGTGTGTTCCACCTGCTGTTTTGTGTGTTCCATCTGCTGTTTTGTGTGTTCCATCTGCTGTTTTGTGTGTTCCATCCTGCTGTTTTGTGTGTTCCATCTGCTGTTTTGTGTGTTCCATTTGCTGTTTTGTGTGTTCCATCTGCTGTTTTGTGTGTTCCATCTGCTGTTTGTGTGTTCCACCTGCTGTTTTGTGTGTTCCATCTGCTGTTTTGTGTGTTCCACCTGCTGTTTTGTGTGTTCCATCTGCTGTTTTGTGTGTTCCATCTGCTGTTTTGTGTGTTCCATCCTGCTGTTTTGTGTGTTCCATCTGCTGTTTTGTGTGTTCCATTTGCTGTTTTGTGTGTTCCATCTGCTGTTTTGTGTGTTCCATCTGCTGTTTTGTGTGTTCCTTATGTTTCTTTGTGTGTTGATCCGCTGTTTGTGTGTTTTATCAACTGTTTTGTGTGTTCCATTTGCTGTGTTTACGTTCCATTCGCTGTTTTATGTGGTCTATTCCGCCTGTTAAGTACGCAGTAACTTCTATACTGTGAGTACTGTAACCATTGTTTGAAGGCTCTTAAACTGGTTGTTAAGGTGCTCTTGAAGTTGTTTGAGTGCAGGTTTTTTGAGTGCAAGTTGTTTGAGTGCAGGTTTTTTTGAGTGCAAGTTGTTTGAGTGCAAGTGTTTTGAGTGCAGGTTTTTTGAGTGCAAGTTGTTTGAGTGCAAGTTGTTTGAGTGCAGGTTGTTTGAGTGCAAGTTAAGGTATGTCGTGATGTTGATGTTGGTAATACTGATTTTAGATTACTTTGCCAGTTTGCGTGTCATACTGGCTGAGTGCGTGTTTGAGCGTGTCATACTGGCTGAGTGCGTGTCTGAGCGTGTCATACTGGCTGAGTGAGTGTCTGAGCGTGTCATACTGGCTGAGTGCGTGTTTGAGCGTGTCATACTGGCTGAGTGCGTGTTTGAGCGTGTCATACTGGCTGAGTGCGTGTCTGAGCGTGTCATACTGGCTGAGTGCGTGTTTGAGCGTGTCGTACTGGCTGAGTGCGTGTCTGAGCGTGTCATACTGGCTGAGTGCGTGTCTGAGCGTGTCATACTGGCTGAGTGCGTGTCCGAGTGTGTGA
>NW_025553982.1:30000-32500 GCF_020424385.1 Procambarus clarkii
CGCTGCCTTAATCGACTGAGCTACGATATGGTATAGAAGTGAATATATTTTGACGAGAAATATGTCTTATATACTATGGTCGGAAACCAGATTTTGGCAGCTATAACCTCACGGAACTTTGCATGGTGATGGATGATAGGCTGGGTAGTGTCATAGGTTACTGGGAATTGACTCTGTCTTCCCTATTACCCTACAAAATCAATAGGACTCTATTAGAGAAAAAGGACTCAAATCTGTTTCAAAATCTCAAATCATCTGTTTCAAATCCCAGTGACTTGTACGAAGTCTGAAATGCGGAGTTTAACTTTCCATAGAGTTTTTCAGCTGTTCACAATGCCCCGCCTCCCACACAAAGTTGCCACAACTTTTGCTAACTACGTTGTGGCAATGTTGCAACTCAGTAGTCATTGTATACATGACGTTTTTGCTATGTACTTGTTGGGAGAGAGAGACAGAGACAGAGACAGACAGACAGACAGACAGACAGACAGACAGACAGACAGACAGACAGACAGACAGACAGACAGACAGACAGACAGAGAAAGAGAGACAGACAGAGAGCGAGAGAGAGAGATAGAGAGAGAGAGAGAGAGAGAGAGAGAGAGAGAGAGAGAGAGAGAGAGAGAGAGAGAGAGAGAGAGACAGACAGACAGACAGACAGACAGTCAGACAGACAGACAGACAGACAGACAGACAGACAGTCAGACAGTCAGACAGACAGACAGACAGACAGACAGACAGACAGACAGACAGACAGAGGGGGGAAGAGTGGGGAGGGCAAAGAGATGGAGAAAGCTAGAGAAGATGCAAGAGATAGGGAATACAGGGAGATATTTAAGTGAAAGTGGAGGAGAGAGAGAGAGAGAGAATGGAATGAGGGAGTAAAGGAGATGAGAAAGAGAAATAGCAAACGGGGAAAAAGATATGGAAATACTTGGGAAAGAAGGGAAGGAGGGGGGGAGAGAGGCCCATCCACCCCCAGGTCGAGCTAAGAGCAGGATCCTGCAGGCACAAATAGTTAAGTAAAACACAGCCAGCAGACAACATCATGAAATATTATCACTGGCTCTAACTGAGGCCCACATGAGCAGACATACACAGTCTCGTGAGGTATGGGGCGCTCCGAGACATGCAAACACACTTAAGACACACTTACGACACAAGACACACTTAAGACGCACTTAAGACACACTTAAATATACATACTTAATGCATACACGCAATCATGACTCGTATGCCAACAAACTCAGGACAATACAAGTCACTTGTGTTGTCCCGTCTTGAGTACTGCTCAGTACTCACTTCCTCCTTCAGAGCAGGAGAGATTGCTGAAATTGAGGGAATACAGAGAACACATACGGCACGCATAGACGAGATAAAGCACCTAAATTATTGGGATCGTCTCAAAGCTCTCCAAATGTACTCCCTAGAAAGGAGACGAGAGAGATATCAAATAATATACACATGGAAGATACTGGAGGGCCAAGTACCAAATCTACACAGTAAAATAACAACGAACTGGAGTGAACGATATGGAAGAAAATGCAGAATAGAACCAGTGAAGAGCAGAGGTGCCATAGGCACAATCAGAGAACACTGTATAAACATCAGAGGTCCAGTGAAGAGCAGAGGTGACATAGGTACAATCAGAGAACACTGTATAAACATCAGAGGTCCACGGTTGGTCAACGCCCTCCCAGCCAGCATACGAAATATTGCCGGAACAACCGTGGACATTTTCAAGAGGAAACTGGACTGTTTTCTAAGAGAAGTTCCGGATCAGCCGGGCTGTGGTGGGTATGTGGCCCTGCGGACCGCTCCAAGCAACAGCCTGGTGGACCAAACTCTCACAAGTCAAGCCTGGCCTCGGGCCGGGCTTGGGGAGTAGAAGAACTCCCAGAACCCCATCAACCAGGTATCAACCAGGTATTAATCTCTGACATACACACACGACTAACACACACACACACACACACACACACACACACACACACACACACACACACACACACACACACACACACACACACACGAGAGAGATACCAGAGAACCAGGAATGAGTACGTCAGGGTGAGAAGAGAAGCAGAGAAAAATTTTGAAAATGATATAGCAAACAAAGCCAAGACCGAACCAAAGCTACTCCACAGTCACATCAGAAGGAAAACAACAGAAAAAGAACAGGTATTGAAACTTAGAACAGGCGAGGACAGGTATACAGAGAATGACAGAGAGGTGTGTGAGGAACTTAACAAGAGGTTCCAGGAGGTCTTCACAATAGAACAGGGTGAGGTCACTGTGCTAGGAGAAAGGGAGGTAAACCAGGCGGCCTTGGAGGAGTTCGAAATTACGAGAGAGGAGGTCAAGAGACACCTGCTGGATCTGGATGTTAGAAAGGCTGTTGGTCCAGATGGGATCTCACCATGGGTACTGAAAGAGTGTGCAGAGGCACTTTGCCTGCCACTCTCCATAGTGTATAGTAAGTCACTAGAGACGGGAGACC
>NW_025553982.1:37500-47115 GCF_020424385.1 Procambarus clarkii
TTTTCGTCAACCTAACCTACCTAACCTAACCTAACCTAGCTTTTTTTGGCTACCTAACCTAACCTTACCTATATATATAGGTTAGGTTAGGTTAGGTAGGGTTGGTTAGGTTCGGTCATATATCTACGTTTAATTTTAACTCCAATAAAAAAAAATTGACCTCATACATAGTGAAAAGGGTAGCTTTATCATTTCATAAGAAAAAAATTATAGTAAATATATTAATTCAGGAAAACTTGGCTTATTAGGCAAATCGGGCCTTGAATAGTAGGTTGAGAAGTGAGTTCTGGCTACTAGGTACGACATATATATATATATATATATATATATATATATATATATATATATATATATATATATATATATATATATATATATATATATATATATATTTTTTTTTAATGAGTACCACCTCTGGCTGGAAGAAGGGGGACCCATAGCCTCGGAGGAAACCACACATAACGCAATGGAGGGAATGTAGGTCCCCTCCAATACAGCTTCTGTGTGCTTTTCTCCTACCACCCCCTTCCCTTTTTTTTTTTTTTTTTTTTTTTGCTTTATTTTGTATTTAAAGGTTACAAGACATACATTGGTTGTTACAAAAAATACCTAAAGGTTATGGATCTCTTGAAACTCCTCCGCTTCCGGACAGGAACCGAGGACGCAGCAAGCATTTCCCCTCTGGATCGCCACACTGAGACGCTGAAACAAAAAACTGGAAGCCTTTGGGTCTCTGGTGACGTCAATGAGCTTGGAACCCAATTCCTTGAGAAATCCCAAGGCACTCTTGCCCCAGGGGCCATGTGTCTCAGACGCTATGGGAACAAAGAGGGATTGACCTTCCAGTCGCCTGTACTTGAGTGATTTTGCTGTTTCCCTGTGGTTGGCCGCCCCACCTGCTTGATCAGCTCCGAAGTGTACATAGGTGTCAGCCAGGGTGGATACACATGTGTAGTCCCACACCAACTGTCTACCCTCCTTCCAGGAGTATATGGTGATGCCATCAGGGGGAAGTGCAGGGAAATCCGGGTTTTGGACCCCTAGGATGCGAGGTTCTCTCTCCGCTGGGCACCCAGCTGAGACGAGGCTTCTCTTGATGATGTCATTGACCTCGTTGTGTCTTGCATGCCAGCCCTTTGTGCTTCCGCAATGCAACCCATGCAGTCCGTATTGGTCTGCTTCCACCCTGTTGCAAATACACTTGTATTCAGTGTGAATTGGGACACCAAGGCGGAGTGCCACTGCTACACGAAGGGATTCTGGACCTAGGCGCGTGCCCATTGCTGACATGGGTACTGCCAGGAGGAAGTCTCCTGCATGGGGGGCACGCACTGCTCTGACGCGGGCTTTCTCCATGTCTGATGTTGCGGCGCTGAGCATGGCATCAGCTACTTTCTCCACTAGAGGGTGGTCCCAGCCGGACTGTTTGTGTTGTTTTGTTGGCTCTATAATGGTTGCTGGGGCTGCAAGAACATCCCACTGATTTGAACATTCAGTGAAAGCAGGATCGTGTATTCCTGCTGAATCTCTCAGGGTTGCAGGTAAGATATCTCTGACGAGGTCGTGCGATGCGTGGGAGGAAAGGAAGGCTAGTAGAGCAATTTGGAAGGCTGTGCGGACACCAAGGCCGCCGAGTCTTACAGGAAGGGTTGCTTGCGCCCACTGAGAGTCGTCCAATGGCAGGTTCAGGACTTTCACCAGCATGGACCTCAGAAGGTGTCATACACATTTAACTTAGGGCTGCTGTAGGATGGAGAACATCTCAGAAAGTAGGTCAACTTAGGGAGAGACAGGCATCTTGTGAGGAGAAAGAGAGCATCATGGGCATCAATCTTGTCAATCCTGTCCAGCATTCTCTTTAGATCAGTGATTTTTGCAGCCAGGACCTCCTCGATTGCTCGTGGGCCAATGGGGGCACCCAGGAGAGTGCAGTCCGGTGGCTCGACAACGAGAATGTCTGGAAGAACATTTTGTATTTGCCCAGTGATGTCTGGGTTGCGGGAGATTATTTCACACTTGGATGCATTGATAATGAGGCCTGAGGCTGCTCCCTGCTCCTGGATTTTCCTTATATCCTCCAAAATGGTTTCCGGGGTTCCAGCGAGAGTGCCATCATCCGGGTACCAGATGTTTATCATGCTTGTCAGACTATCAGTGACCTCTTTGATAGCTAGGCAGAAAAGGAGGGGTGCTAAGGGGTCACCTTGTTGGACACCTTCACAGGAGTTTATTTCATGCTCCCTGAAAAGAAGCTTAGAGTCTCCACTGTAGCACGATCGGATGAACGGGATAAAGGGGACGGAAATGGTTGTGTACAGCCCTGAGGACAGCATCTCGTCTGACTTGATTGAAAGCATTTTTGAAGTCAAGCTTTACTAGTACCTTCTGGTCCGGGAGATCAGCAATGTAAGTCCGCGCTGCATGTGCTGCAGCTTCACAATCTAGGGGAATCCCAAACCCGAGCTGATGAGGTTTCAGCAAGGTGGCTGCTTCCTGGCTGATAGATCTCACTGCAGCCTTAGCTACGAGGCGTCGGAGGGTGTTGCCAACGGCAATGGGCCTGATACCCCTATCCTTCTTCTTTAGAGCGCAGAGTGCTGCTCCATAAATGACAGGCCTGATGTCCTCAGGGATGCCGCCAGCCAAACACATGTTGGAGAATCTGGTAAGTTCAACTAGAAGGTCCTTTGCAGCATCTCCAAGCACCGGGTTCAGCATTTGTTTGATGTGCTGGGGTCTTAGGCCTGTAAAGCCCCCTGCTGAACCTGTTGGGAAAGACATGGCTGCTTTGTAGACCTCAGATTCTCGAACAGTCAAGGGTTCTATGCCAGTATTGTTTTCCTGGGGATCCCTGCTGCTGTCGGGGGCTCTGGGTGGGTGTTTGTCTTGAAGAGCCTCTGCTGTCGTGGCGTTCCTGGGGGCAATAGTGTCATCGCTGGTCATGATTCTGATGGCACCTGTCGTATTGCCCTCTTCTATTTTCCTGGTGATCTGTGCTCTCATTTTGTGGTTCTCAGATGAGTAATTGTTGGTCGTCCTGCGGCTGGTGTTCTTGGCACGAGGGGGGAGGCGGACCAGGTTGTCTGCTCTGAGGAATTCATTAAGTGCCCTGAGTATAGAGGTTGTTAATGACTTGTCTCTCCTGGGCGGTAATGCTAGGCATGCATTCCCAAATAGAAGGAGATTGTGCGATGAACCAGTGGTTTTGGGAGCATTGTTGACCTTTGTCAGCAGACTGGTGAGTTTGGCTGCTGCTTGGTGACGGGCAGCCTTGGGGATGTGGGGCAAGGTCCTGGTGGACGTCGCTTTGACTGCTTCAAGCAGATTATCTGCTGAAATAAAGTTGAGGGAGGTATTGTTTCTCGCTATATATATATATATATATATATATATATATATATATATATATATATATATATATATATATATATATATATATATATATATATATATATATATATATATATATATATATATATATATATATATATATATATAGTTTCTCCTGATTAATGTGTTTTTATTTATCATATCTGCTTTAATATGCCAATTTATTCTATCTGCTTTAATATTTTAATTGATCTGTGGTATAATATATCGACTACTGTTCTCTGGCTTAATATGTTAATCTCTTCTAGCTAATTATGTAAATTAATCTCCTCTGGATTAGTATGTCGTTTAATCTCATCTGGCTTAATATGTCAATAAATCTTCTTTGTGCCTAATAAATTAATTGATTTCCATTGGCTTAATATGTCAGTTAATCTCCTCTGGATTAATATGTCATTTAATCTCATCTGGATTAACCAGTAAATTTATTTGCTATCTGGCTTAGTATGTCAATTAATCTCCTCTGGATTAATATGTTAGTTAATCCCCTTTGGGTTAATACAATATTTATTTCCTCTGGCTTGATATGTCAATTAATCCTCTTGGTTTAATAGATCAATTAATCTTCAGTGGCTTAGTATGTCTATTAATCTCCTTTGGCTTAATATGTCAATCCCATTTGGATTAATTCAGAATTGATTTCCTCTGGTTTAATATGTCATTTAATCATTTCGGTTTAATAGATCAATTAATCTTCAGTGGCTTAATATGTCAATTAATCCCCTCTGGAGTAATATCAACCAGTCAACAGTTAACGATACGTCAATCAGGGACGTTTCTCATTAAGGGGAGATCAAAGGGGGTAATCCCCTGACCTGGTGGATGAGTAAACAATGTCTGGGGTACAGTTTGTGTGACTTGGCCGCAAGTTATGACCTGGTGGATGGGTAAACATTGTCTGGGGTACAGTTTGTGTGACTTGGTCGTCAGTTGTCTCTCCTGTATCACTTGACTAACAGGCGACTATCAGCTCATTGCTTTAATTTGTTGAATCTTGATAATATAATAAGGTATTTTGTAAGGTATAATGTACTGTTAAATAATATAATGTAATTGAGTATACTCAGACTAATACAATATTGGAAAATTTATTTCAGAATTAAAAGTTTCACATTATAATGTTTCTGCACTTACTATACTGCTTAAAACACCATTTCATGTTAGAACACCACACTCACTACAACACCACACACTACACAACACCACACACTACACATCACCACACAACACCCCACAACACCCCACAACACCACACAACACCACACAACACCACACAACACCCACACAACAACACAACACCACACACAACACCACACACAACACCACACAACACCACACAACACCACACACAACACCACACAACACCACACAACACCACACAACACCACACACAACACCACACACAACACCACACAACACCACACAACACCACACAACACCACACAACACCACACAACACCACACAACACCACACAACACCACACAACACCCCACAACACCACACAACACACACACCACACAACACACACACCCACACAACACCACAACACCACACAACACCACACAACACCCACACAACACCACACACCCACACAACACCAACACAACACCACACAACACACCACACAACACCACACAACACCACACAACACCACACAACACCACACAACACCACACAACACCACACAACACCACACAACACCACACAACACCACACAACACCACACACCACACCACACAACACCACACAACACCACACAACACCACACAACACCACACAACACCACACAACACCACACACCACACAACACCACACAACACCACACAACACCACACAACACCACACACACACACACCACACAACACCACACAACACCACACAACACCACACAACACCACACAACACCACACAACACCACACAACACCACACAACACCACACAACACCACACAACACCACACAACACAACACAACACCACACAACACCACACAACACCACACAACACAACACAACACCACACACACACACAACACCACACAACACCACACAACACCACACAACACACCACACACTACACCACACAACACCACACACACCACACAACACCACACAACACCACACAACACCACACAACACCACACAACACCCACACAACACCACACACAACACACACACAACACCACACACAACACCACACAACACCACACAACACCACACAACACACAGCACCACACAACACCTTACACAAAACCTCACAACACCACACACAACATCACACACAACACCACACAACACCACACACAACACAACACACAACACCACACACAACACCACACAACACACTACACCACACAACACCACACAACACCACACAACACCCCACAACACCACACAACACCACACAACACCACACAACACCACACAACACCACACAACACCACACAACACCACACAACACCACACAACACCCCACAACACCCCACAACACCACACAACACCCCACAACACCCCACAACACCACACAACACCACACACAACACAACACCACACACACCACAACACCACACACACACCACACAACACCACACAACACCACACAACACCACACACACAACACACAACACACACAACAACACCACACACAACACCACACAACACCACACAACACAACACCACACAACACCACACAACACCACACAACACCACACAACACCACACAACACCACACAACACCACACAACACCACACAACACCACACAACACCACACAACACCACACAACACCACACAACACCCCACAACACCACACAACACCACACAACACCACACAACACCACACAACACCACACAACACCACACAACACCACACAACACCCCAACACACACAACACACAACACCACACAACACCACACAACACCACACAACACCACACAACACCACACACAACACCTTACACAACACCACACAACACCACACAACACCACACAACACCACACAACACCACACAACACCACACAACACCACACAACACCACACACACACACCACACAACACCACACAACACCACACAACACCACACAACACCACACAACACCACACAACACCACACAACACCACACAACACCACACAACACCACACACACCACACAACACCACACAACACCACACAACACAACACCACACAACACCACACAACACCACACAACACCACACACCACACACACACACACCACACAACACCACACAACACCACACAACACCACACAACACACACACAACACCACACAACACCACACAACACCACACAACACCTCACAACACACACAACACCACACAACACCACACAACACCACACAACACCACACAACACCACACAACACCACACAACACCACACAACACCACACAACACCACACAACACCACACAACACCACACAACACCACACAACACCACACAACACAACACCACACAACACCACACAACACCACACAACACCACACAACACCACACAACACCACACAACACCACACAACACCACACAACACCACACACACACCACACAACACCACACAACACCACACTACACCACACAACACCCACACACCACACCACACCCCACAACACACACACAACACCACACAACACCACACAACACCACACACCACACAACACCCACACACAACACCCACACAACACCACACAACACCACACAACACCCCACAACACCACACAACACCACACAACACCACACAACACACACACACCACACAACACCACACAACACCACACAACACCACACAACACCACACAACACCACACAACACCACACAACACCACACACACCACACACACCACACAACACCACACAACACCACACAACACCACACAACACCCCACAACACCACACAACACCCCACAACACCACACAACACCACACAACACCACACAACACCACACAACACCACACAACACCACACAACACCACACAACACCACACAACACCACACAACACCACACAACACCTAAACACACAACACAACACACACACACCACACAACACCACACAACACCACACAACACCACACAACACCACACAACACACACACACACCACCACACCACACAACACCCACACAACACCACACAACACCACACAACACCACACAACACCACACAACACCACACAACACCACACAACACCACACAACACCACACAACACCACACAACACCGCACAACACCACACAACACCACACAACACCACACAACCACACAACACCACACAACACTACACAACACCACACAACACCACACACTACACAACACCCCACAACACTACACAACACCACACAACACCACACAACACCACACAACACCACACAACACCACACAACACCACACATCACCACACAACACTACACAACACCACACAACACCCCACAACACCACACAACACCACACAACACCACACTCACTACAACACCACACACTACACAACACTACACATCACCACACAACACCCCACAACACCACACAACACCACACAACACTTCTCTACACGACACAACACCACACAACACCACACAACACTCCTCTACACCCCACAACACCCCACAACACCACACAACACCCCACAACACCACACAACACCACACAACACCACACAACACTACACAACACCACACAACACCACACAACACCACACAACACCACACAACACCCCACAACACCACACAACACCACACAACACCACACAACACCACACAACACCCCACAACACCACACAACACCACACAACACCACACAACACCACACAACACCACACAACACCACACAACACTCCTCTACACCACAACACAATTCATTATTACTGTGAAGAACAGCTTGTGTTTATTCATCACAATACCTAGTAGAACTACTTCCTCCATATGGGCGAATTCACAACTCATTCTGGCTGTCTCAAAACTCATCCCTGTTGATCCAGAACTCATGCAGCATGATTCACAGTTCATCAAGGATGGGTGAGTCATAACTCATCCTGGAAGAGCGAAACAATATGCGCCTTGAGGTTAGTCATAATATTTTCAAGTAAGGTAAACCCGTTTTGGACCCGGAAGAGTGAAATGTCATTTATTTTCAAGTTATTTTTGTGGTAGATCAGGTTATCTTGAGGTTATCTTGAGATGATTTCGGGGCTTAGAGTCCCCGCGGCCCAGTCCTCGACCAAGCCTTTTGGTTACAAGCCCCCAGGAAGCAGCCCGTAGAAGCTGTCTAACTCCCAGGTACCTATTTACTGCTAGGTTAACAGGGGCATCAGGGTGAAAGAAACTCTGCCCATATGTTTCGGCCTCCGCCGGGGATCGATCCCGGAACCTTTGGACTACGAATACTGAGCGCTGTTCACTCAGCCGTCAGGCCCCTTAACACCATCTATGTTCTCACCGTTCTCATCTATGCTCAATTTTACTCTGGATAAACAGTCCGATAATTAGAGTTGCTGAGGAATAAAGATAAATTGACTAACTTTGTTAGTGAAATGTTGTGTGTTATTTCCGTAGAGTTGAATACTTTTGTGTTTGATGGATAACAGCATCTGGCTAGTACCAAAATAATTCGTAACTTCAATATTGAAATTGCCTGTATTGAGCTAGGGCCTGATGATAACTATGGCATAACCCCCTTTGAAATTAAAAATGCACTCAAGAAAGGTAAGGCTACCTCTCCTGGAGAGGATGGCATCACATACAACACCATGAGAGTACTTGCTGAGCTGCCAAATAGCCCTTTGCTAGAATTGTTTAATCAAAGTCTAAGGCAGGGTGTTTTACCTGACCGCTGGACACAGGGACTCATAATACCCATACCCAAGCCTAATTCACAAAAATTTAGACCCATTTCTCTGACGTCGTGCATGTGTAAAGTTCTTGAGAGAATTATTCTCGACAGACTAATGTTTCAAATCAAGCCCCACCTTGCCCCTAACCTGTATGGTTTCCTTCCTGGAAGAAGCACACAAACTTGCTTTGCTGAGTATTTTATCAGAGGGGGACCAAACTCTCAGGCGGCATTTACTGATCTCCAAACTGCTTTTGATACAGCAAACAGAGAAATAATCTTAGAACAACTCTTTTGGAGTTAAGGAAAGACTGTTGACATGGCTCAGGGGTTACCTGAGTAACAGAACCGCCTCAGTCCTTTTCAAGGGGTCAAAAGTAAACTCTGTGCA
>NW_025553983.1:0-25000 GCF_020424385.1 Procambarus clarkii
AACGTCGAAAGCTGTCGAACTGGTAAACACAATTTCGTTGCAAAACATTAATTTGGACAAAAAGTTGTGGAGCAATTTCTACCTCTGATAATAAGTTTTGGCAGTATAATATGGAGATGAGGGAGGGAATAATAAGGTGAAGGAGCCAAGCCATTACGACTATATAGCACTTGGAAGGGGTCAGGATAAGGATCTGAGATGGGACGGGGGGAAGGAATGGTGCCCATTCACTTGGACGGTCGGGGATTGAACGCCGATCTACATGAAACGAGACCGTCGTTCTACCGTCCTGCCCAACTGGTTGGGCATAATGTGGAGATGAATGGGCACCAACTTATCAAATAATACCAATCATTTGTAATTATGAAAGAAGTGTACACACTCGACTAACAACGTTCAAATCCCGGCAAACCATGAATCCTTACGAGATCACTATATCTCGTGCTACATGGAAATTTTGTTCAGAATAGTTGAATCTAAAACAAAACAACAACAGTACAGTTCCATCACTTGAGAATAAACCATGTAGGTTCGAAACGTTGTGTAAATTTATAATAAGTGGAATACATTCTACAGTTAATTATTTCTTTTAGTTCACCTCAAACATATTTGACATTTGGAGAAATCCTCTTCCAATTACACCAAGATACAAGAGCACTAGTCATGAGGGATAGAAGCCTTAAACAAGAAAATAATCAATTCAGAATATGCAGCCATGTTCCATGAAACATGTCTAAATAAAAACGTGCTGCCAGTATACACCACTATATATATATATATATATATATATATATATATATATATATATATATATATATATATATATATATATATATATATATATATATATATATATATATATATTGGTGTATACTGGCAGCAGGTTTTCTTTCAAACATGTTTCATTGAATATGACCGCATATTCTGTATTTATTATTTTCTGGTTTAGGGCTTCTATCCCTCTAACTATTTTCTTAGCATCAGGGCTTAATTGAAATAGGAGTTCTCCAAAACTCATTTTCGTACTTTTAAGGTGAAGAAAAGAAGTGATTTACTATAGAGTGTATTACACTTATTTGTATAATTTGCACGACGTTTCGAACCTCCATGGTTCATTCTCAAGTGAACAGATCTTACAATACTAGTTGATTTTATACCTGCATTAGGTCAGGTGATAATACAATGAAGGTGAAAACATGGGGGGATACATAAGTGATAAACATAGGGGCTGCAGAAGGCATATTGGCCCATACGAGGCATCTCCTATCTAAACACAAAGATTAATCCAGTGTAATTGGCCTGTTATGTTGGACATTGTCTTCTGTGTTGGCATCGATATGTTCTTGTCTTGTCCTTACTCTCATGGTGGGTAGAGTAAATAGTTCCGTGATTTGGGTGTTCATGGTAGGTCGCTCTATTCTTATGTGAATTGCCTCAAGAATTTGTAATCTTCTTGAATCTTGGGTTTTGTCTATTATGCAAGTATTCTTGTTCAACATTTCTCTTGTTAGAGTAATGTCATGGGCTTGTCTCATGTGATTCCTAGGGGCACCAGATTGAAGATGGCATGTCAAACGCCTCGTCAGCTTGGTCGACGTCATACCTATGTACTTACATTGAAGGTTACATCCTTCGTGGGGGTAAGTGTACATGTATACAACGCTTGACTGCTGTAGAGGGTTCTCCGTCGGCTTCGGGCTGTTTTTGATAAGGAGTTCGGAAGTCTTCTTGGTTTTGTAGAATATTATCAGGTTTATGTTTTGGTTAGGAGTAGTGCTTTTTACTCCTTTACGGATTATTTCTTTCATTATTCTTTCCTCTTTTATATGTTCACTGTGCATGGTTGATTTGTAATATAATTTTATTGGGGGTGTTGTGGTTTCTGTTCTAGGTTCTGAATTATACCAACGGTCCAAGTGTCTTCTTATAGCAGCGTTTATTTCCGCGTTGCTATATCCGTTGTTCACCAATACCTGAGTTACTCTTTCAAACTCTCTACTCACGTTGCTCCATTCAGAGCAGTGGGTAAGCGCTCGACGAATATAAGCATTGAGAACACTGGCTTTGTATCTTTGGGGGCACTCACTTCTACCGTTCAGGCATAATCCTATGTTGGTGGGCTTGGTATATACGTTGGTGCTTAAAGAGGTTCCTGTTTTTGTTATTAGTACATCCAAGAATGGCACTGTTATTTTCACTATTTTCATGTGTAAATCGGAGTACTGACTCTCTCTCTAGGTGTCTTTTTAGGTCAATTAGTTCATCTGAGTCTTTTACTATTATGAATATGTCATCTACATAACGGCAGTATACAGTTGGTTTTTGTCTGCTACTGAAGACCCTATCTTCGATGGTTCCCATATAAAAATTAGCAAATAAAACTCCTAAGGGGGAGCCCATTGCTACTCCGTCTATTTGTAAATACATGTCTCCTTGTGGACTGATGAAAGGGGCTTCCTTTGTACATGCTTCGAGAAGACTTTTCAAGTGTGGCTCAGGTATGTCTAATTTGGGGGTGCTCTCGTCTCTGTATACTCTGTCCAGTATCATTCCTATGGTTGTGTCGACTGGGACGTTGGTAAAAAGGGATTCAACGTCCAGGGAAGCGATGATTCCATCGGGCTGGGTAGATTTGATCAATTCTAGGAAATCTGCTGATGATTGTAGACTAAACTTACTTCGAGTGTATGGAGTTAGGAGTTCATTGAGTTTCTTTGCCAGGTGATAAGTTGGGGTTGGAATTTGGCTGATTATAGGGCGTAGTGGGTTACCTGGTTTATGCATCTTAACATTGCCGTAGGCATATCCTAAGCCATAGTCGCCTTGAAGTTTACACATGAAAATAGTGAAAATAACAGTCTGCCATTCTTGGATGTACTAATAACAAAAACAGGAACCTCTTTAAGCACCAACGTATATACCAAGCCCACCAACATAGGATTATGCCTGAACGGTAGAAGTGAGTGCCCCAAAGATACAAAGCCAGTGTTCTCAATGCTTATATTCGTCGAGCGCTTACCCACTGCTCTGAATGGAGCAACGTGAGTAGAGAGTTTGAAAGAGTAACTCAGGTATTGGTGAACAACGGATATAGCAACGCGGAAATAAACGCTGCTATAAGAAGACACTTGGACCGTTGGTATAATTCAGAACCTAGAACAGAAACCACAACACCCCCAATAAAATTATATTACAAATCAACCATGCACAGTGAACATATAAAAGAGGAAAGAATAATGAAAGAAATAATCCGTAAAGGAGTAAAAAGCACTACTCCTAACCAAAACATAAACCTGATAATATTCTACAAAACCAAGAAGACTTCCGAACTCCTTATCAAAAACAGCCCGAAGCCGACGGAGAACCCTCTACAGCAGTCAAGCGTTGTATACATGTACACTTGCCCCCACGAAGGATGTAACCTTCAATGTAAGTACATAGGTATGACGTCGACCAAGCTGACGAGGCGTTTGACATGCCATCTCCAATCTGGTGCCCCTAGGAATCACATGAGACAAGCCCATGACATTACTCTAACAAGAGAAATGTTGAACAAGAATACTTGCATTATAGACAAAACCCAAGATTCAAGAAGATTACAAATTCTTGAGGCAATTCACATAAGAATAGAGCGACCTACCATGAACACCCAAATCACGGAACTATTTACTCTACCCACCATGAGAGTAAGGACAAGACAAGAACATATCGATGCCAACACAGAAGACAATGTCCAACATAACAGGCCAATTACACTGGATTAATCTTTGTGTTTAGATAGGAGATGCCTCGTATGGGCCAATAAGCCTTCTGCAGCCCCTATGTTTATCCCTTATGTATCCCCCCATGTTTTCACCTTCATTGTATTATCACCTGACCTAATGCGGGTATCAAATCAACTAGTATTGTAAGATCTGTTCACTTGAGAATGAACCATGGAGGTTCGAAACGTCGTGCAAATTATACAAATAAGTGTAATACACTCTATAGTAAATCACTTCTTTTCTTCACCTTAAAAGTACGAAAATGAGTTTTGGAGAACTCCTATTTCAATTAAGCCCTGATGCTAAGAAAATAGTTAGAGGGATAGAAGCCCTAAACCAGAAAATAATAAATACAGAATATGCGGTCATATTCAATGAAATATATATATATATATATATATATATATATATATATATATATATATATATATATATATATATATATATATATATATATATATATATATATATATATTATAAGAACATAATAAGTATATAGACTTAAGAATGTCAACTTCTGACCAAATCCTATTTAGATCCCCTTTGTTATGACTGACATATGTAAATGAACGAGAGAGTCTGACACCCTTACTCTTCACCTTAACAGGGAAAGCAAGTTAAGCATTTTGTCTCTCTCATCACGAGGAAGATTTCCATTTTATGGGATTATCTTTGTCATTCATTTCATCCATCAAATGGATTTATATCCGTTCTGAAGTACGGAGATCAAAACTGAAGTGTATAATATAACAGTAGCCTAACATGGAGAAAATCAAGCTGATGAATAATATTAAATATCTTTTTGCTTAAGCTTCAGGTAAGCAATCCCAGTGTCATATTTACCTATTCCCATTCATTTATGGATTTATTTTTGGGCTTAAGAGTCCAACTAATCATGACTATATATCTTTCTTACCTTCAAACTTGACAATGTCAACATTGTTAAGCATCTGGAAACTATTATAATTATTTAACCACAAAATCCTACATTTTCTCAGAATTCAACATCATCTGCGAATCTTTCGTCCAATGTTAACGTCTAACTGTATCATGATGCCACGATCTCGTTTCTTATTAATTTATTTCCCGTCCAATTTTGTGTATCATCTATAAATATGTAAATGTTATTCTTCAGTCCAGAGTCTAGAACGTTGAAATTGGTGGCAATGCACAGAGGTCGATCCCGTGTGGGAAGATATACTCCCAGCCCTTGGGGCGCGATAATATAATTAAAGCCAAATTCATTTCTGCCTGTGGGTTATAATGGGAGCCGCGTGGCTATCGAAACTGATGCCGTCCGAGAAGATATCATCTTGAACACCAAAATCTACTACAAGTGACATGTATGTTAACACTAAACTGTGTATAGATTTGCATTGAAAAACAACAAAAATATATGGAGTGATAATGTCGCAAATTTCTAAATTAGTTGGAATAACAAATTGAGAACCTATAGATTTTGTAAGACCTCTTTTGTATATTATATATATTAATTTGTTTTATTTTGAAGTAGAGTACAGAGGGGTAGAGATTGAAAAAATAATAAAATCGGGCACTATATAAATTCAAAGTTAGTGTCGGTAATTACATGGAGTTTGCATTATGCTTTAACTACGAAAAAATATCAAATATTTTTTACAATAAATTCAAAGGAAAAAAAAGGGAAAAGGAGGGGAAAAAAATTCAAGTCAGACAAATGTAAATATTTAAGTTCGGGAGGAGTTGCCAAATAAACTATGCACTAAATATCGTGGAAATCAGCAAACTCATTTGGAAAACTGCCTGGGATCATACCTATAGTGAAAACACCCGTTAACAGATAGATAGGCAGCACAGCTCTATATCTACATGTGTTAGCAATACGAATACTGAAGACATTCCTTAGCTTTACCTTGCACTAGTGAGATGTCACCTAAAATCGCTAGAGAATTACTCAACGTAACTCACAATTAACAAAAAATCTCATAAAACATGCAAAAAACCGGCAAATTGAGTCATAATTATCATTAAGAATCCTGGTCATATATATATATATATATATATATATATATATATATATATATATATATATATATATATATATATATATATATATATATATATATGCTGTACATATACTCATTAGCACTTAATCATTATTCAACAGAACACATTTTCAACATTGATAGTTGTTGTGCCTTGATGTCCCACAGGCTACTCTGGGCTACCATAAGCTATGAGCTACCATAGGCTTCTATGAGCTGCCATAGGCTAATATGGGCTACCATAGGCTTCTATGGGCTACCATAGGCTTCTATGGGCTACCATAGGCTTCTATGGGCTACCATAGGCTTCTATGGGCTACCATAGGCTTCTATGGGCTACCATAGGCTTCTATGGGCTACCATAGGCTTCTATGGGCTACCATAGGCTTCTATGGGCTACCATAGGCTCTATGGGCTACCATAGGCTTCTATGGGCTACCATAGGCTTCTATGGGCTACCATAGGCTTCTATGGGCTACCATAGGCTTCTATGGTAGATACCAATGGCTTTAATGGGATACCAATGGCTACCATGTGGTACCATTGGTTACCTTGGGGTACCAATGACTACCATGGGGTTACCACTGGCTACCATGTGTCACCATTGGCTACCATGTGGCACCACTGGTTACCATGTGGCACCACTAGCTACCATGTGGCACCACTAGCTACCATGTGGCACCACTAGCTACCATGTGGCACCACTAGCTACCATGTGGCACCACTAGCTACCATGTGGCACCACTGGCTACCATGTGGCCCCACTAGCTACCATGTTGTACCACTGGCTACCATGTGGCACCACTGGCAACTATGGGGTACCACTAGCTACCATGTGGCACCACTAGCTACCATGTGGCACCACTAGCTACCATGTGGCACCACTGGCTATCATGTGGCACCACTAGCTACCATGTTGTACCACTGGCTACCATGTAGCACCACTAGCTACCATTTGGTACCACTAGCTACCATTTGGTACCACTAGCTACCATGTTGTACCACTGGCTACCATGTGGCACAACTGGCTACCTTGTGGCCCCACTAGCTACTATGGGATACCACTAGCTACCATGTGGCGCCACTAGCTACCATGTGGCGCCACTAGCTACCATGTGGTACCACTAGCTACCATGTGGTACCACTAGCTACAATGTGGCACCACTGGCTATCATGTGGCACCACTAGCTACCTGTTGTACCACTGGCTACCATGTGGCACCACTGGCAACTATGGGGTACCACTGGCTACCATGTGGTACCACTGGCTACAATGGGATACCATTGACTATCTTGAGATACCACTGACCACCTTGGGGTACCACGGTCAACTATGGGGTACCACTAGCTACCATGTGTTACAAGTGGCTACCATGGGGGTACCACTAGCTACCATGTGGTACAACTGGGTACCATGGGGGTACCACTAGCAACCATAGACTATCATGGGCTTCAAAGGCTAGCATGGCTATATAGGTTATCATAGGCAACAGTAGGCTACCAAACGAGACTATATAGCCTACCATAGTCTACCACGGATTCTGACAAATATCTTCAAGCTAAAATCACAAAATATTTTATACACCTTTATCTCAGTCTGAAGCTATTAATATATGTCCTTTAAACTGTTCCAAACAAATATTTTTTTTACCCCAAGACCAAATTATATTTTTTTCAAATAGATTATTTATAGTTATTTGTCCCTCATACTTGATCCCAGTCTATTGTTATCTAGTACTTATAATGAAGATAAGGAGGTACACTACAATATTGCAGGTGATTGTGCACGAGTACTTTTGGGAATATTTTCGCATTTAAAATACTATATATTCACTACAATAAGGTCCTGCTATTAAACATAGTCTATGCACTATAAAATATATGAAATATATATATATATATTCCTTTGAATCCTTTCCTATTCTCGTGGTCTCTCCCTTCCTTCTATAATTTTAAATTAATTCAAGTCTTCTTTTTCTCTATTTTAAGTGCATCTTGGGTAAATTTTCACATCCCACTTTTCCTTCCATGAATCTTCCTACAATTTCCAGCTATTTTCATTTCATGTTTTTCAACTCGAGTTTCGTTAAAGCCAAACGAGCCTGACTTTGCTCGCTCGGGCTCGGGAAGGACCGGATTACAACCCAAGCTTATTCTCAGTTTTGTTGCGCGGAAATAAAGATGGTGCGCCAGCCTTACCTCCTCTCGGTTCCCCGCCCCGGATGTGGGGAGCCGGGACGGAGGTCTGGTAGGTGAGCCACCAACACTGGTTCACTGCAGGAAGTGTGGCCTGGAGGCTCCACACCAACACTGGCTCACCAGCAGGTGGGGTGGCCTGGAGGCTCCACAGCAACACTGGCTCACCACAGGTGGGGCGGCCTCGAGGCTCCACACCAACATTGGCTCACCATAAAATGGGTTGAGTCAATGGCATGTAAGGCCATATAGGCACTTCAAGTGTTGTGCTCGTACACTGTATTAAGAACACTGAACCCTGTACATACACTCATTGCACATTCAACTCTAACAGGTTGTGGAAAATACAATATTTGTAATGACTACAATCGCGTCCAATGCTTCCAATTTGCATATTGTGGACTACTCATCAATGGCAAGACTGATAAATTGGCTTGGACTCCTCGCTTGGCTGTCGGCGGAGGTAGACGTGTCGCTGTAAGCTCCTGGTTTGCCGACCAGTGGTTGTTTGCGTTTGTGAGCTGGGCCTTGGAGCCGTGTCGGCTGGTGGAATGGCTGCTCCCTTGCCTGTGAAGGGGAGGGGCTACGATTCGCCTGGAGTTTACTTTCCCGGCGTCCTACCCTGCAGCTGAGGTGGTCCTGCTTGATATGTTGCGGGTGGATGTGGCGTCAGTTTGCGAAATTCAGCCTGTATCCGGGCATAGAGCTATTGTAAAATGCAGCTTCACGGTTGTGTATTGTGACTGTGGACTACTATGACGGGTGGTCCTTCACTTTGCCTGAGAGTGGCGGACAGGTGCAGTGAGACTACCTATGTGGCAGTTCATGGTGCTCCCTTTGAGTTCCCTGACTCCTTTCTCCAGCGTCACTTTACTCGGTATGGGCGGGTCTTGAATGTCCAGGTGAATGCTGTTTCTTCCGGACGGTGGAAGGGTGTCTCGAATGGGACCCGAACTGTGGCGATGAGACTGAAGTACCCCATCCCGTTATCGCTCCAGCTTCTGGGGCTTCACGGTGCGAATGTTCCATGCGGGCCAGCGCCGGACTGATCAGGTTTCACATACTTCAACTGTGGCGCCCCGTTTGAAATGTTGGATAGGCTGTTGACCAGGCTGTTTGAGCCTGGTCAACAGGTTTGCCCGCTGCTCATGTAAATATCTTCAGGAAGGAAGTTTCCCCGAGGGTGATTTACCGCCACTCCAATCCCACGAGGATCCTACGTACTTGTTAGATGTTGGTGGTGTACCGTCTGCCCGCCAGCCGGCTGTGGAGACTGTCTCGGTGGCTTGCGCAGAATCAATTAGGCTCCCTGTGCACCAAGGGGCTGCCGACAGGATGGTGTGTGTGGATGTGGCTCCGACTACAGGTTAGTGTGAGTGGCCCCGGCTCCCTTGGGGGAATCCCTGTCTGTTGTGGAGAGCAGTGCTGAGGCTCTGGCTCCGCCTGTGGGGTCTCTGGAGTTGGTTGGTTGCTCCACGACTCGGGAGGCGGTTCCGGTTGCCTCTCCGATGGAGGATGTGCGTCCCCCCTCGACGCTTACAGGACCAGTAAGGCCCGGACGACCGAGTCCCTCAGCAGAAACGTAGGATGGGGTCTGCCAGGTCGGGGTCCCATGGTGGTCCAGCCACATTAATGCCCGTAGCGGGTGCAGGTGGGGGTGGATGAGGCGGTGGTGACGAGGAGCAAGGGTGAGGTGCGGTGAATCCCTTGCCGGTGCCTACAGAGGTGGGGGGTCGTTGACCCCGGGGGTTGTGCAGATATGCGTTTGGTGTTTAAAAGGGGGGCTGTGGCCCCTCCTCCTGGGGCTTCCGCTTTTTCATCCCCCCCCCCCCTGCTCCTCGCTCTGTGTATCGGCCTGATTTACCGTATTCGAGTGACAGTATGCCGCCAGATGATTATTATGTGGTGCCCGATCCTTGACTCGTGTGTTTGGGGCTGCGTCCCCTTTTGATGCGGGCGGCCTGTGTCTTGTGGCGAGGGTTGGAGGTGCCTCCCTTCCTGGCGTGTGACGATTGTCTGGGTGTGTGTGATGTGATGGATTTAGTCTGTAACCTGTGTTCCCCTCTCTCTTGTTCAGTTTGGATGTTGTTGTATGTTTGTTTGGGGGTTGAAGGCTTCGCCTTAATTGCCTTCATGTCATTGCTTTCGGTATGGGTGTGGTTGAATGTTTGTTTGAGGTTATATGCTTCACCTAACGTTGCCCTTGTTTGGGCCGTTTGTGTTCTTCAATTACGTGTTTATTGTGTTGGTGGTGGTTACGGCCTCAGTTTGTTTTGGAGGCATTAGTGTGTTTCATTTCCACTGGTATGTTTTTTTGTGTGTGCGTGTGTGGTACTTGTTGTTTATGCCGTGCCTGACAGTTTACTGTAATGTATTTCTGTTTTCCTTGTTCTGTGTGCTTTCGCGCTGTCCCGTAATGGGTGAGCTTTTGTATCCTTGGTGTATGTATATTTTATGTATTGTATTTCAGTTTTATTTTGGTGCTTTTGGCTTTAATTGTATCTTGTGCTGTTCATGTACTGATCTGTGTACGCTTTCATACTTTTATTGTACATATTTGTTATTTAATAATAAATACAAAAACTATAAAATAATACATTGGGTGCTTGGGTTTACTAGAGACTGGAGTGGGTATAAGCCTCATATTGCCTCAGAGGGATATGCAACATTCAACTAATTGAATACGCTCCCACAGGGGCGCGAGACGTCTCTCATCAACCAATCGTCAACTCTGTCTCTGTCACTGCCGGTTGGAAGGGGTTTACACTGAAGCCCCAAACAGGTCTGGCAAAGCTCAATGAAATCAACACGAAAGTCACGTACATAATAAAATACAAACAACTCGTCAATAAGACAGTCAACACAATACGAAATGTAGTAAACACGTCACCTACATGTGAGGGATCTAGATCCCTCAGCTAGTTTTCCTAGTTTCTAGAGCAGGCTAGACACTCTAGAAATTGAAGCTTTCAAAAATAACATATGCTTGTTGGGTGTTGAATGAAAGCTTATGTCAAGAACTATCACTTGAGAGTAGTTAGAAGTCTGTGATTGCTCTGTAGAGAGAATTACGGAGATTTTCCTGTTTCTGTGAAATAGGATGTGAGTTGAGAGTGAGTGTGAGAGGATACTTGACTAAAACCGTTAGAGGTGGGGGGGAAGAGTGGGGGAGCGCTGCCTCACCCCCCCCCACATGGGAGACATCACGCCACTCCTTAGGCCTCCTCCTCCTTGTGACGTCACAAGACGCCGAGGGTGACGGAGAGAGGTGATTGGTTTGGGGCACGTGTGGTCCAAGCCTAGTTTTGGCGCGAAGAATTCTGATTGGGGGCGGCACGAGGGCCTGTGCCGGCTCCAAGCTGATTGGTTTAGGCATTGTAGGGAGTAGGTATGGGTATCTGTTGTACCCTGAGCCCGCGAAATCTTCAGTTTGAATTGGGCGGCCAGGGAAGGAAGAGGTGTTTGGGTGGGGGGCGGCACGCTTGCCGCCTCCACCCCCTGTTAATCGCTTCTGTCGTCCAAATTACTCGATTGGTGGCACTCCTGCCATCAGGGGTTGTGTCAAGGCCTAATTAAGTGAATTGGGGCCAGGGATTTACGGTAGAAACAGTAAAAAGCTAAGGGACAGTTGACTGTGTGAACGCATGAGGCAGGCTGGCAGAAGCCTCGTGGAGTATCAGATTGATCCCTCATCCCTCGGGTCTGAGCATCCTGTCTAGTGGCAATGGACAATTGATGTTGGCCAGTGTACGCGTATGTGTGATTGCAGGCCCATGTTGGACTCTGCATTCTGCCAGGCTGCGTCAGTATGGAGACGCCGCCTGGGGACGCCACCAACCATTGTCACCCCAGTGTAGAACAAAGGCATGGTTCTAGAGTGATGGGGTGGAGATTCCCCAGCCGCATGGGTACTCCTGTGGGCGGCAGCCTGCCAGCCCGCGGCCACCCGTGGCCACCCGCGCCTGCCCGCGCGCCGGCCACCCCAGGCCACCCACCCGCCTGCCCGCGAGGCGGCCACCCAGGCCACCTGCGAGCCGGCCACCCCAGGCCACCCAACCCCCCCTCTCTCAGCTCGGGAGGGGCGCTGTGGCCACCTGCCTTGGCCACATGCCTTGGCCACTTTCCCGGGACAGCCTAGGGCCACATCTTGTCGACGCATGAGGAGCAAGTCAGCTAAGTGTGTCAGCTAAAAGCTAAGTGTGGTAGTCAGTTTTGGGAATGAGAAAAAAATAAGGCAGTAGAAATGAGTAGAAATGAGTACTATTACAGTGTGATGAGTACCGGTGGATGTTCCCGGTAAGAGTTATCTCAGAGCCTCGCCAGGCTAGGAAAAAACAGCTGGGGGGCAGCTGTCAGTGGAATCCAGATGTCGGGTAGGGGCGGTACCTGGAGATAGAGATTATACACGGGACCACGCTGTATGGTAGTATGTTGGTAGACTGACTAGAGGATGTGACCAGTCAGTGTAGAGATTTACCATGTAAGTGATCCAGCCTGTCGATTCTATATAATCGTTCAGGCTGGATTAATGCCATTGAGTACGGTAAAATTATAATCATTAGAGGTAGTCAGGAGTGTCAGTGAGGACCCCTGAAGTCTGTGTAATTAGTACATATTACTTGGTGATATAATTTTCAGAGTGTATGTGAAGGCCATTTCTATGTGTTTATTTGCATGTCTATGTACTGTGTTGTGCGGTGGTCAGTAGAGGTGATTGCTGACCGAGTGCCTAATGATGTCATTAGCATGTGGGGTATGCTGACGGCATCATTATGTTGCAGGTTTGTGCAGTGTTGTTATCAGTATACAATATTATTGCCCCAGGAACTGTGTTGAGGGTAAGGGACCTCTAGGATTATTCAGGGGAATTTTCAGTACTTAATGAGAGCAGGCAATTGATGGGTTAATTGCCTGGCTGAAGTATGTGTGTGTTCACAGTATTCCTTTGCAATCGGGTGCAAATAAAAGAAGAGGAGGGGCAGTAATATTAGTATACTTGTGTGTGTTGCACAACCGTGTGTTTTATTGTGTGGGCACAGTAATTAGCGAGTTGCAGTAGCTGCAACTATATGTGGGCAGTGCTGATATGATGTTGCATGCCATTATAGTGTGACCTATGTAACGCTGGGGTTACTTTGTTCTTTAAGTTATGTTGAGGACTTAAGGATTCAGTGAGTTAATTAAGGGGTAATTAACTGGATAAGGGGTGCACACTTAGTATTGGGGAGTGAGTGAGGGCTGTTATAAGAGGGAACAGTGTTGAGCGAGAATGAGATACGTCTCGGGAGCAATTAATTGTCCATGTGACAGTTAATTGACCACTCTAGCTAATTATGTAATTAGCCTTCTCATCATGAATTCACGTAGTGGGAGAGGTTCTGTCAGAGTCTGTCAGTATTTGTGTTAACGTAATATGCTCGAGACTAATTACCTTTCAGGGGTATAGCATTAGTGGCTCATGTTAATTAGTGGAGTAATTAGCATTGGAGAGCTCCGGTGACTCGGTAAAGCGAGGTCATGGAGCTAGCATAAATCGTTGTATTAATCATATCCTGTCTGAGGACAGTGGATTATTGGCACATCTTGTTAATTAGGGTAATTAACTCCTTTCCCGTGAATGCACAGTGTTTGATGAGACCTGCTTAGGCAGTGCGGAGTGAGACGTATTTATGGATGATTAATTATCGGTCCTGGTGACAGTTAATTAATGGCTCAGTAATTAGTGGGTTAATTAGGGTAATTAACACTCACTAGTAATTTTTTTGACACAGACTGTGGAGAAGCTACCAAGTTAGGGTAGGCTTAGTTAACGTAACTCAATGGGGATGTAATTAGTGGTCCGTTTGACCTTAATTGAGAATTACTCACTGAATACTTGCAAGGAGTCAAGTGTGTTGTGATATGTTGAGTTATTGTTAACAAGAGAGAGACAAGTGTTAAAGATTAACGTAGAGTATCATCATGTTGTTGTCTAGTGGGAGACAATTGTTTGTGATTACCGTGGTACTTTGTTGCTGACTGCTGCGATCAGTCAATTAACGTAATTAATCACTTAAGGCAATTTCTTTTGGTTGTCGTCTGGTGACGAGAGTAGAGTCATACTAGGGATCTGTGGAGCTGTGTCCCAGAATTCCCGCCTTGCCTGTCGGTGTATCGGGTTACAACAGGGCAACTTCTTAGTGGGAGTTGCAAAGAGTGTTCACACGGGGTTGTGATAGGGGGGAGTCACTGTTAGACTTCCGCCTAGTTACGTGGGTCTCTCCTGGGGGGCGGGAGGACTCCTAAGCTTGTGATTATAGTAGCTGTCAGGGAAACCGTGACACTATTGATTGCCTGCTTGTGTCTTTGTTTCAGTGGATCCTTCATTTGTTCAGTTAGTTCATGTTATCAGCCCGAAGTGTCAGCAAGATGGAGCCTGCTGTCACTTCTCGAGGGGTTGTTGAATAGCTGTGTTGCAAATGCCACTTGATGTACAATAACGTAACCATTCGCTGTGGTGTAACTTAGTCTGTGATATTTTTCTTTGTTTTGCAATATTGCGTCATCAGTGGGCACACCTGTGTTCAGGTTAGTTCAGTATGCAGCCTCACAGCAAGGGTTGCTATTTAGCTGTTTGTTATCGTGCCACTGGATTGACATTAACGTAACGTAAACTCGGTAATGTAGTAGTTAGTCTCTTGTTATTAATAAATTGTTATGTTATAGAAAACAGTCTTTGATGTCAACCCTTCAACCATATTATTCCACTATATTTCTGCATAATATCATTAAATGTTGATGTGATCTTGATAAGGCGGCTGTTCTTGGGAATTCGAATTCCAATTCATAGCGCCACTTCAAATATAAATATTTGATTGTGAGAACCCGTCGGTTACCCTTTATTAGTTTTAACGTCCTGTTTAACTAGAAGGAGCCAGCGGCCAATTGTGGACAGGTTTTCACCCTTGTTGGTGGAGGCCTGGCGGTTTGCTCCCGCTTTTCCTTTTTCTACTGGACTCATGCTTAACTGCCGTGAGCAGACTTTAAACTTGTAGTCCACCTCTTAAGGGAGGTAGGCGTAGAGAAAAATCTCACACTACACACAGGAGAGGTGCGACATGTTCAGTACGGGTGGGACACGAATAAGGGGACACAGGTGGAAACTTAGTTCCCAGATAAGCCACAGAGACGTTAGAAAGAATTTGTTCAGTGTCAGAGTAGTTAATAAATGGCCAAGGAGCATATGGAGGCTGGCTAACAACACATGGGAGTATGGCTGCTTAAGCGGGAGGGTCACACAGTGATGTGGTGGAGGCTGACTCCATACACAGTTTCAAATGAAGATATGATAGAGCCCAATAGGCTCAGGAATCTGTACACCAGTTGATTGACAGTTGAGAGACGGGACGTTGAGCCAAAGCTCAACCCCAGCAAGCACAATTAGGTGAGTACATGCGGTACGACACATATGGCCACCAGGTAGCCTTGCTCGACCTCAACCCTCACACACCTGTGGTGGGGGTTGGGAGGTTGAGGATCGCTTGCATGATCACCAAGCTCAATGCGTAGACAAAGACTTAACAAGAACTGTAGAGACTGTACTTACAGTATGGTCGGCCTCAATGTACTCGTAGCAATTTCTCGTACACGCAGCTCCTCCGAGGACGACCTGAACCACTGGGCACAACCGCAGTTCATCTTCCTAAGGTTCCCCAATGTCAAGAAACCCGTACCTAGCCTACCAGAGGACCCAAAACAGAAAACGGGACAGTATGTCAATTTCACGAGGCTCCATTTTCTAGTACGATGATTTGTGGCCTCAGGTGGAGTATACGTCAAAATACGACGTGCTATTAGGACAGCTGAACACACACACATATCCGGACCATAGCTGTGGCACGAACGCCTGAAGGGAAGACTGGGAGTCCTCTATATCTCAAAACCTACAGCACGTGGTTGGACATGCAAAATTTCACAGAAGTGGTGCTGGATCCATTAGAATCAACTGCACGTGGTATCGTATGTAAGGATGACACACGGAGGGCAGCAGGTGGCCAGCACCATAGACGGTGCTGGAGCAGTGCACGAGGTTTTTTTTTTTTTTTTATTTTTATTTTTACATGCAAACATGCTTATAAGTACAATAAAAGGAAACAGTTACATCATAAAACAGAACAAAAAGACAAAGCACAAACGGACAAAACTAAGGAACAAAAGTACTAAACACAATAACGCCGGCCGGAAGGGCCGATCACAAAACAACAATAATTACAAACAGAATACAATAATTAAGTGAAACACAGCAGAATACAAAACAGAAATAACACACCAAAACCTGAAACATACAGAACAAGGCTACCAGCACCGCAAACACACACGGAGAGGCACCAACATAAAAACAAAAAAGTAAATAATAAATAACTAACAATACAACAACATAATTATACAATAAACAAAAGGAAAAGCTCAACGGCAAAACTCGACAAAAAGCATAAACCCAGACCAGGTCACGCCAACAGCCTGAAGGGCACTCAACACCACACAAACAAGCGCACAAACAGCATCATACAACCATAGAACCACAAAGCATAACATAAGAACATGACACCCACAACCAGACACACACAAACCAAACCCCGGACCGCACAGGAACCGGACACATACACACAAGCCACACAAAAAACCCACAACCACAAACCGGAGCACGCAGGAACCGGGAAACAAACCCGCCCCACCCACTCACACACACCCGACCCGCACCCCACACCCATGCACACTAATGGAAACAACCCACAACACACAAAGGAATCACGAGTGAGGAACACATTCCTCAGAGACAAGACCATACGTCTCCGCAGCCCAGGGATACCGTCGCTTGTAGGCCTCCCAAATCATATATTCCCTGTCGGTAGGGGGACAATCCCCCTGCCGCCGCGGGCCCTTCATAAACTCGGGAACCACCAGATCAGGTGGAAACGGCCACTCCTTAAGCTCACTGACGCAAGTCGCATAACGAGGCTGGGGAGCGCAACCCACGTCCTTCGAGGTAGCAGACGACACCGCTGAAGCGTACGAGGGCTGCCGAGACGGCCGCGTCGCCGTACGCACAGGAGCAGGGGACAATCGACGAGATGGCAACTCCACCGAGACCGCAGGAGACACTGAAGAGACGGCCGGAGACGGAAGAGGCGTCGAGACCGCAGCCGATGAAACGGGGACCGAGGAAGGGGTTACAGAACCCCCAGAACGAGCAGTCTTTTTCAACACCATCACCAGGCCACCCCGCTCACCACGAACCTCGGCAGGGGGAACCACCCCCCATGAAGAACCGGAGCCATCCGATGCAGGCGACGCACCCGAAGCAGGAACCTCAGTCACCATATCTGCAGTGGAGGCCGAAACACTGGCACGGGCATCCTCAGGCAAATGCACCTCCGCCGTCACCGTAGTACGCAACATAACCGGAGCCACCCCTCCGTCGCCGGCAGATTCACAAGCGACGAAGTCGCCAACATCTGTCCATGCTGAAGACGAACGCCGAGAACGCTTAGGCTCGGGCCGCACATCATCCGACCCGGAGGCAGACTCCGAGACACGCGCAACACAAGCAGGGCGAACCGATGCACGTCGCAGAACGGCAGCATCCTCAACCACATGGGGCACCAGGCCAGGCACAGGAGGAAGCGCCGGATCCACCCCAACACCCAGCACAGCCGGAACAGACGGCGAGGGTGCAGGGACAGGGTCAGACGCAGCAGAGGACGAACTGGAAGACGGGGGAATCGAGCAGCAGGCAGTCTGAAGAACCCCAGGGACACAAGTCGGAGCAGGACGATCACCCTGCGACGCCACCACCTCTTTAGGAGAGGCGACAACAACAGGGGGCGCACCAGGCGGCGCAACAGGCGACACAGGGGGCACATCCGGGGCTGAAGAGACGGCCACATCCACTGAATCCTCCTCCACAGGAAGCGGCGGAAAATCCACCTCACTGAAGAGGTTCACGGGTGCAACGGCAGGCGCAGAACAGTCAGCAGCCTGATGGCCCAAGAGGCCACAACGATAACACGTCCGAGGCTGGCGGGCGTAAAATACCCGAACGTTGTAGCCCATAAGCCGCACAGAGGACGGAATATCTTCCCGGAGCCTCATGCCCAGGGTGCGAATGTTGGTCCTCACACCCTTAAGTGGACTGGAAGACACCACGTTCACCCGCACACTAATCACTGCGCCATACCGGCCGAAGTACCGCCGTAGCAGACTCTCTGGAAACTCCAACGGAGCCCCATGCACACTGACGTACGTGAGGGCACCACTCCGATCAGATAGTGACACAGTGCCCGCACCATCCGGCAGGGGAAATGTCCGCCCCTCGTAACGACGGAGAAACTCGCGATATGCCAATTCCTCGGTAAACTTCAATATCGCTCGACGAGCCGTCACCAGCTCGACACCATAAATGTCGATCACAGGGACATGAAGCACCTCACACACCAGCGCTATCTCTGGGTACCCAGCCCGGCCGGAAAATTCGAGGCCCACAGACTGAGCCCGCAGTACAGGGGGGAGGGGGACCCCCATCGTTAACTCCACGTCAGCACAGGCAGGCAGAGACACACCCGCCCTCAACCGGCCAAATTGGTAAACACCACCAACAGCCGGAGCGCCGATTCACCACGTCCTTCCCCTACCGAAGCTAGGGCTAGACTCGTTGCGGTCACGATTCTGAGACGATGGTTGCCGTGAACACAGATGGCGGTGGGTTTAACGCTGGAGAAAGTCACGAGGAGAGCACTGCTAGTTGGCCGTGCTAGTGGCAGCAGCCACGTCTACTGGAGACAAACTGCGAGCACACAATACCTTGGCGGGCTTCCTGGAGACCACACCATGACTCTTGCTCCCTGGGAGCAAGAGTCAGGCTCTACTAATGTACCAAAGGGACACAGGCGCAGATGTTTGGCCCACTCACGTCTCAGAGTCGTGACATCATGAATGAGTCTTCCTTTACAGCAGCAGACATTGGGAAAGTTGAGATAATTAACCCATTATCTCCCTAAAGTCCACTACGGGCTCACCATAGCCCGTGCTACTTGGAATTTTTGTCCAGAGTAGTTAAATCAACAACAACAACAACAACCATATTATCTCCCATTTAACTCACTATAGCTTGAAAACTATCACCTTACAACTCTCTACGATGGCTAACTTTTGACGCTAGCTTCTATGATTAGGACGTCGAACTCGTTTTAATTAACAAGGGACTGAACACACAACGACCCTTAAGGTAACAATGGCCTGCTGACAATACTGGCTTTACAATAACCCAATTACACGACAGACCTCAGTCGACATGTCAAGGTATTAGGTCCGTGCAATGTGATGGCGCGCACTCTTGCATCCACAAGTGGAGTTCCATAATGTAGAACACTCAATATTCACCACTAAGGCGGCTGAGGAATTCCATTCTCTCTAGTGTTATAACAATTCTCAAGTTCCTTAATACTGAGGCTAACATGCACTGACCTCGGAAGATTATAGATGGTGCGTCAAGACTTGTGCGCATCTGGTCGGGCATAACCACTTCATATTTGATGCTTATCAGATAGTTTTGCGAATTAGCTGTGTCTAGTGAACTTGCTGTAATAATATCGTACCTGAAATATATTTCAATATGTTTGAGTATTGCGATTTTTTTTATTTTGAAAGTTGAAAAACATGCTATAGGTTGCAAGCATGTTTGAACGTTGCAAAACAGGATAGAGCATTATAAACCATATTTGACCATTTAAAAATATATTTCAGCACTGCAAAACATGTTTTTGTGTTACGAAATATATCTGAGCACTGAACAATAGATTAAAGCATTTCATAAACATGCTTGAGCGTTGCAACACGGAAGTGAGCGTTATAAAACACGATTCAAACCATTTTTGGAAAATCGTAGTGTGCCTCGGTAAGTTTGCAACGTCTGTAAACGCAATAAGACCTTTTAATGACAAGCTTATTTTCTGACAAGACTTTTCAGTGCCTGAAAATTACTAATACGTAAACTAATACCTACTAATACTGGTTAACACGTTAATATTAACCATTCAGTGAGATACCACATCATAAAATATCACACATTAGTATCTTTTTGGGGCTTTGTACCTAGGAGCAGGTGTTACGGCCCTCTTGGGTCGCAACTGGGTTCTTTCTCTGATGTTAGTAGAGTTTGGGTATCCGGCCCCAAGCTAGTAGTGGCTTTCAAGGGGTGAGCTCCGTAACGCAAGTAAATTAAAGGGGAAGGGAGACAAAGGCAAAAACTTAATAATATAATTACCGCCACCAATAAATAATATATATTTTATCACCCGGGGGAGGTATAAACACTAGTATATACAACGTGGTCTTCCTCTGAAGACTCTGGACGTTCACGGTGCTCAACGATGCTAAGCCCTTTGTCCTCTTGTGGCCTCACGATGAATCCTTCGATTCTCTTGAGTCTACCCTGGCCACAGGCCAGCCAAATCACAGTTCCACTGGGGGCACCGTCGTGGAGGCCGTCAACCACAAATCCAGCCTGTAGCTGGCAGGTTCCAACCAGCAACGATGCGTAGGCCACTCCACGATCGATACTAGGGTTGCGAGCCCTAGGCAGGAGCCTCGTGTGATTACACAGATCACTCTCCTCACCAAAACACCCCAGTGGTTAATCTTCTCCACCAGTCAGTCCCGGGTACGACAATTCCTCAGCTGCCACGTCACAGGCAGGCTAACACCACAGTGTTCATCCGGGAGGTGACTCACAACTGCTGCAGCAGATACTTGGAGACAAGACAGCTGCCTTGGGTAGACTGATCCAACTTCCATTACAGCAGTCCCAAGTCGACTCTGTAATCAGACACGTCATCAGTAATAGGGACACTCTAGGGCACCTCACTTACAGGCTTAGACACAAATGCCCACCTATCCACTCCATAGATGGCGTTGCTGTCTAAGCTCCACCTCACCAGAGGTCAGCAGCGGCTGTGTTATGAGCTGATCAGGACGGGAAACTAGCCCTTGTGGCCAGTATATCTCGTCCTCACTAGATGGCGTCGTCCATTTGGAGGGGGTTTCGGGAGCTGACCCACAGATGGCGCGGTCGTCACTGCTCCATGCTCAGACGCTGGGCTCGGGTCCGTAACAGCAGGTCAGGGTGGGTTAGGTAGTTGGCTGATGTGGGTAATTATTGGGATTTAGTGTATATGTTTACATTTCATATGGATGGATATATGGATGGAAAGATGAGTGGATAGATGAATAGACGAAACATAGATGGATAGATAGATGGATAGATAGATGGACAGATACCTGGATAGATAGATGTATAGCTAGATAGATAGATGGATGGATTGATAGATTGATGGATAGACAGACTGATGAATAGACGAGACAAAGACCCGGGCACCACCGGTTGGCCCTCTAGTGTCAATTATATATATATATATATATATATATATATATATATATATGTCGTACCTAGTAGCCAGAACTCACTTCTCAGCCTACTATTCAAGGCCCGATTTGCCTAATAAGCCAAGTTTTCCTGAATTAATATATTTACTATAATGTTTTTCTTATGAAATGATAAAGCAACCCTTTTCTCTATGTATGAGGTCAATTTTTTTTTATTGGAGTTAAAATTAACGTAGATATATGACCGAACCTAACCAACCCTACCTAACCTAACCTAACCTATATTTATAGGTAAGGTTAGGTTAGGTAGCCAAAAAAGGCTAGGTAGGTTAGGTTAGGTAGGTTAGGTAGACGAAAAAAACATTAATTCATGAAAACTTGGCTTATTAGGCAAATCGGGCCTTGAATAGTAGGCTGAAAAGTGCGTTCTGGCTATTAGGTACGATATATATATATATATATATATATATATATATATATATATATATATATTATTAAATATGACCGAAAAAGTAAGATTAATAATTCTAACACGAATTTTCTCAATCTTTCGTACATTTCTTTTCACTGTTGGTGGTAATTCAAAAATCAATTCTACAAAATTCATTTTTATTTCTAGTCTGACGCGACACTTGAGCGCGTTTCGTAAAACTTATTACATTTTCAAAGACTTTAGTTTAAACATACACAACTGAATAGAACTTACACATCTCCGATTTGTTTATATCTACATTTGAGTGAGGTGAATAGGGTGAGGTGGTATTTAATAAGGTATTAATTTCATCAACACAAGACAGAACACGAAACAATGGGTATTGAAAAGAAGTGATTGTAGAAAGCCTATTGGTCCATATTTCTTGATGCTTCTATATTGGAGCGGAGTCTTGAGGTGGGTAGAATATAGTTGTGCATTAATTGGCTGTTGATTGCTGGTGTTGACTTCTTGATGTGTAGTGCCTCGCAAACGTCAAACCGCCTGCTATCGCTGTATCTATCAATGATTTCTGTGTTGTTTACTAGGATTTCTCTGGCGATGGTTTGGTTGTGGGAAGAGATTATATGTTCCTTAATGGAGCCCTGTTGCTTATGCATCGTTAAACGCCTAGAAAGGGATGTTGTTGTCTTGCCTATATACTGGGTTTTTTGGAGCTTACAGTCCCCAAGAGGGCATTTGAAGGTATAGACGACGTTGGTCTCTTTTAAAGCGTTCTGTTTTGTGTCTGGAGAGTTTCTCATGAGTAGGCTGGCCGTTTTTCTGGTTTTATAGTAAATCGTCAGTTGTATCCTCTGATTTTTGTCTGTACGGATAACGTTTCTATTAACAATATCTTTCAGGACCCTTTCCTCCGTTTTATGAGCTGTGGAAAAGAAGTTCCTGTAAAATAGTCTAATAGGGTGTATAGGTGTTGTGTTGGTTGTCTCTTCAGAGGTTGCATGGCGTTTCACTTTCCTTCTTATGATGTCTTCGACGAAACCATTGGAGAAGCCGTTGTTGACTAGGACCTGCCTTACCCTACAGAGTTCTTCGTCGACTTGCTTCCATTCTGAGCTGTGGCTGAGAGCACGGTCGACATATGCGTTAACAACACTCCTCTTGTACCTATCTGGGCAGTTGCTTTTGGCATTTAGGCACATTCCTACGTTCGTTTCCTTAGTGTTGACTGCAGTGTGGAAACCTCCGCTCTTTTCCATGACTGTTACATCTAGAAAGGGCAGCTTCCCATCCTTTTCCATCTCGTAAGTGAAACGCAGCACGGAACTCTGCTCAAATGCCTCCTTCAGCTCCTGCAGATGTCTGACATCAGGTACCTGTGTAAAAATGTCGTCAACATACCTGCAGTATATGGCCGGTTTTAGGTTCATGTCGACTAAGACTTTTTGCTCGATGGTACCTATGTAGAAGTTTGCAAACAGGACACCTAGGGGAGAACCCATGGCGACCCCATTTACTTGCTTATACATGTGCCCATCCGGGCTCAAGAAGGGTGCCTCTTTAGTACAAGCTTGGAGTAGTTTCCTTAGGATATTTCCTTAGGATAGTTTCCTTAGGAGTAGTTTCCTTAGGATATATAAATATCCTAAGGAAACTAGAAATAAAAATGAATTTTGGAGAATTGATTTTTGAATTACCACCAACAGTGAAAAGAAATGTACGAAAGATTGAGAAAATTCGTGTTAGAATTATTAATCTTACTTTTTCGGTCATATTTAATAATATATGTCTACAGGAAAGACTGCTACCAAAATATACTAATATATATATATAAATATAAATATATATATATATATATATATATATTGTCACGTGGGGGTGGGTGGTCCGGGGCTCGGCTAACACTCGGCTGCTAGGGGCTCAAAAGGCCCAAATACTCAGCCCCTCCGACTCCCTGGATTCACCGGAGTCTCCTTGGTCACACAAGATAGGACCAACAATGCCCACCTCCGCAGGTCTTTGCTTCTACCACAAAGGGGTGCCACTGATTCACCCTGGAAGCCCTTCAGTCAACCACGGGGAAACTGCTGTTAACAGTTCCGGCCTAGACCCGTGGGGGAGTGAAGGAAGACTCAGGCTTACCTATAACCATAACCTCCCTGAGTCTTGCCTGCCAGACAAAAAAAAGGTTGCAGGAACTCCTTTCCCGCCTGTCTTCTCTATCTTCCTCTTAGCAAGGTCGCCAGCTGGGTTATTATATCTGCACCCCAGCAATGCAGTTCAGTGGGTGTATCATATATCGTTTGTAGCCAGAAATGTATGCTCATAGAGAAAATCACAAATGGAGGCACACTCAAACACAGTAATAAAATGTGTGGATTTACTGACGCAAATTACATGAATACACACACACAATCACAAGTAATACATGAATATGGAATATGGATGATGAGTCTGGAGATCGTCAGCCTCTTCTTCCACGACCTCCAACTCTCCTTCAACTGGGCAGGAAGACAGGAGTCTCACACTCTCACAGGAGGGCCTCTTCACCACGTCGGCACCTCTTCTTCACTGTCCTGCCATCCATACACACTGTCCTCTCTGACAGTCCTGGACACAAACTGCCTTGCAGCCTACTCTACTATTAAGGTAATAAAGTCTTGCTGCCACATACACGAGTAAATATTGTGGCCTAACTAGCCTACTCATACAAGGGGTAATGGGAGGGAAAAATGATCTACCTTACACTCCTGGCTCACGACGCCTGTCCCTCGATGGTGTGAGGTTCCCACGCTTCCTTGGGTCGATCCTCGACGATCCAGGGCGTTCCACAGGTCCTCAGGTGTCGTGAAGCCTTCGCGTCGTCGCCGTTCCAATCCCTGAGATTCAGCTGCCCCAATCCTGGTTCATCGATGGGCGCTGAGCTAATCACTATTTTTTCCCCACACTCGCCTCTCCCACAGGGCGTCGCTCCTTGTCCTAGGCACTGTGTCGTCCTTCCAAGATTCTCAGTGGATATGACCCCAGTCACAGCAGCTTGCTCGCCCACCTTCCAGACCTCAACGTCCAACCAGCGGCGCCGCCCAGCGTCGTCCCCGACCGTTTTCCAAGTTTGGCACTTCTCTGCTCACTGAACTTGGTTCCTCTTTGGCTCCCCAGAAGCGC
>NW_025553983.1:27500-77434 GCF_020424385.1 Procambarus clarkii
CATATCCTAGTGTCAGAGAGAGACATAAATAATGATTCACAGTCTTATCCTAGTGTCAGACATAAATAATGATTCACAGTCTTATCCTAGTGTCAGAGAGAGACATAAACAATGTTTCACAGTTTTATCCTAGTGTTGATTGCGAAGAATATTTGCAACTACTTATAAAAACCATAGTTATTAAATTATATTTGGTCATAGAAATGTTGTTTTCTCAAGTATTTTGGCTTTCATTAGGGTTTTCATCTATATATTTGACCACAGTTCGGTCGTTAGTGAAACCTTATATACTGCTTATGTTACGGCTCCATTCCAAAGACCTCTTAAAACCACTTATATAATTCCAGCATATTTCTATGCTATTTATAATTAACTATTCATTTCTGACAGTATATTTTAATAGATCTATTTAACCGAGTTGTGCAGAAATCTTGGTTAACATTGGGAGCAGGAGAGATTGCTGAAATAGAGGGAATACAGAGAACATATACGACACGCATAGACGAAATAAAGCACCTAACATATTAGGATCGTCTCAAAGCTCTCCAGATGTACTCACTAGAAAGGAGACGAGAGAGATACCAAATAATATACACATGGAAAATACTGGAGGGTCAGGTCCCAAATCTGCACAGTAAAATAACAACGTACTGGAGTGAACGACATGGAAGAAAATGCAGAATAGAACCAGTGAAGAGCAGAGGTGCCATGGGCACAATCAGAGAACACTGTATGAACATCAGAGGTCCATGGTTGTTCAACGTCCTACCAGCGAGCCTCAATAATATTGAAGGAACAACCGTGGACATCTTCAAGAGGAAACTAGATTGTTTCCTTCAAGGAGATCCGGACCAACCAGGCTGTGGTGGGTATGAGGGCCTGCGGGCCGCTCCAAGCAACAGCCTGGTGGACCAAACTCTCACAAGTCAAGTCTGGCCTCGGGCCGGGCTTGGGGAGTAGAAGAACTCCCAGAACCCCATCAACCAGGTATCAACCAGGGCTGGTTAACATTGCTAACAAATGAAATGCATTAGGCAGTGACGTGGTGGAGGCTGACTCCATACACAGTTTCAAATGTAGATATGATAGGGCCCAGTAGGCTCGGGAATCTTTACATCAGTTGATTGACTGTTGAGAGGCGGGACCAAAGAGCCAGAGCTCAACCCCCGTATGCATAACTAGGTGAGTGCATCCCCAGGAAGCAGCCCATAGGAGCTGTCTAACTCTCAGGTACCTATATACTGCTAGGTGAACAGGGGCATCAGGGTGAAATAAATTCTGCACATTTGTTTCTGCCTCAGCTAGGAATCGAACCCGTGCCCTTAAGACTACAACCCCCGAGCGCTATATCCACTCAGCCGCGATGTCCCTGTGTGTGTACTCACCTATTTGTATTCACTTTTTGTGCCTGCAGGATTGAGCGTCGGCTCTTGGCTCCCGCCTCTGTAGCCGCCGGTTGTTTAAAGCAATTACTCCTTTCCATCTCTATCATACCTAGTTTTAAAGTTATGAATAGTGAGTGAGTGTGTGTGTGTGTGTGTGTGTGTGTGTGTGTGTGTGTGTGTGTGTGTGTGTGTGTGTGTGTGTGTGTGTGTGAGTGTGTGAGCACTTTACCTTCATATATTTTATTTATTTTTCCCTAATCACCACAACACGCCACAATGTTGTTGAGAACTCGTGTGTTTACACAACGCTGTGAGTTACAACACGAACCATCTACACGGACGGCTGGACCAATACAGTCGTTAGTGATACATTATTGACCTGTCTTGTGAGGGGTAATGATTAAGGTCAACACAGCCACGGTCATCACAGGTAGTTACCTCATTAATGTCGTCGCTGGTACCACCCTCATAATTATTGTGGTGTATTTACATGAGGAAGATTACTGAGCGAGGTCACGATCGTGGTCAAGGGGGTGGAAGACGAGAGGAATGTGTAAGACACATATGGATACATACGGACACATTCTTCAACCACGTATTCATATTTTCCCGATCTGATGCAAAACTCGACATTTGGGGAGTAAACGCATAATCTCGATTTATAGTGATAAAGAAACTGATTTAATATTAAAAAATACGAAAGTTCTTAGAGAAAATCCTGTATTAATCCTTCTTTCGTGGTCTGACATTGTCACATTGTTCATCACGTGTCAATTGTTTTGTGATTTACAAACACACAAACACACACATATATATTTTGTTATTACTAGGAACAATTTCGGAATAACTCTCGCAATTAAAACTTTTACGATTGTTTAAAATAATCTAAATACACATGCAAAATCTGTGCTTTTTAATGCATGTTACCACATTCGAAAAACAATTTTTATAAAATTCATTTCACATTTCTATGATATTTAATAAAGTCTGTGTTCATGAGTATAACGGATATAACGCTCCCTACATGTGACGGATCATATACCAAAGATCATATATCCATATATTCCTAACACCATTTTCTTATATTACTACATCTTTCCTTAACAGAAAGACGGAGTAATATATTTCCACGTTCCATTAATATATTTCCACATTCTCTGCAGGTTTTGTGACCTATTTCTGTGTTGTGACCTTTGTCACGACGCTGCTGTGTGACCTCCCATGACCTTATCATCCAGGTGAACTTGTGAGTATTTCTAGAGACCTTTTCGCCCAGCAGATTTGTCAAAGTCTGCATTCTTTAATATTTGTGTCATTAATATTTCGTATATTATTCATTTCCATTCAAATCTTTGACTTTGTGATGCTGCGGGAAACAGAAGAGATCACTACTATATCACTATTAGGACTGTGCCGTGAAGCACAGTGATGACATATATATATATATATATATATATATATATATATATATATATATATATATATATATATATATATATATATATATATATATATATATATATATATATTATACTCCATAATGACGTCCCACAACCAAACACCACAACCTGTCGACCTCTCGCAGAAATAAAACACATGCAATTGATCTCCCCCCCCCTTCCTCCCTCTGGACGCCACAATGCAAACAGCCATCCGACTCTAAAAGATTCATCATATATAATCGGAAGGTAACAGTGAATGATTTATGCATGTAGCGGATCACCTCACGAACCACTAGCATTAGACAACCGAGCGTTTACATTACCCAGAGCTTGACGCTAATCTAAATATGGGTTCAACTGGTCAACACCTTGAAGGGAACCACCAACTAATCACCAGTAAACTGCAGCACTGTTCCTGGATCAATAACCGGACCGTCGACAATCCATCTTGAGCATCTCCATACCAATCTTGTAGTATGGAGGGTGGACACACATGCCTCAGCAACCACCAACGGAACATCCAACAAGTCACTGACTCGCATGCCACAATGGAAGCGACATAGCAGCGAGATCAAATACTTCCCACAAAACTCCCATCGAAAGTGACTAAAAATACAGAGGCAGCCTTCCAGTATACAGCCACCAACCCCGAGTCTACCCAGAGAACGTCTCTGACACAGCGAGACCATCCTCACTGTGCCCTTCGCCACATCCTTACCTACGGAAAGCAGTGTGCAAAGTACCACACCTTTGACAGAACCTGTACGTTGATCACAAGCCCTCTGCTAGATCGTCAACTTTCTAGATTACATCATCCCGACTTGCACAAACACTGACCGTTGCACAGCTTCCCATGTATCTTTTCACTGATTTGTTTAAAACTAGGAAACCACACAATACATGTCGGAAATCCGACACACATGTTAACATTCTATAGTTAACCATTACCAAATTTAATTGTTATTACCATTACGTCATCACAACAAACCCATATTTACATCACGTATATTTAAGCTCCCACAATTATTCTTTAAAACACAGTCTAGTGTTTTGAGTCTAATTTGAGATCTGGAGATATTAGCTGTTTACCAACTACATGACCTGTGACGCTCTCATGCATGATCTGGCTGTCTGACAGTGCTAGGCACCATTACATGGCACCCGGACCACATGTAGCCACACCCTAACACATGTTGGAGGAATCATTCACAGCCTAATCAGGCCATAGCAACCATACAGCTAAGAAAATTATAACATTTGTAGTATTAACCTCATTGTAGCTTGATATATGCCACCATATGTGGTATAATTTATATGAAATAGAAAGTAAATATTTATGGTTTATCTCCACCAATTGGGATAAACTGTCAACATATACACCCACCTATGTGAAGGTAAAGCTTGACAGGCTAAATTTACATACAGTCAACTACTTAGAATAATAAATACTTAAACTAAAAAAATCAAGTAAAAAATATAAATTAAATATTCACAAAGAATAAAAACAAATAACTGCCTTCTAGGACTACCCCACAATACCCAAAGAAGTTAACATCGGCACCACCCTCAACCATCCAACCGGGCCATTTCCCTCCTAGACGAGCAGGCACCCATCAAACAAGTCGTTTCCTTATTTAAGACCGTCCTCAGTCACCTTCTCTAATCGACACAAAACATCCACCACCCACACAAGACATCCATCCGAGCCCACCACCACAGGCGCATCATCCGCATATCCAAACATGGCAACCACCAACCCATCTTGAGATGATTTTCTTGAGATGATTTCGGGGCTTTTTGTGTCCTCGCGGCCCGGTCCTCGACCAGGCCTCCACCCCCAGGAAGCAGCCCGTGACAGCTGACTAACACCCAGGTACCCATTTTACTCCTAGGTAACAGGGGCATAGGGTGAAGAACTCTGCCCATTGTTTCTCGCCGGCGCCTGGGATCGAACCCAGGACCACAGGATCACAAGTCCCGCGTGCTGGCCGCTCGGCCGACCGGCTCCCCTTCAGTAACCTTGGAGACACAGCCAACAATGTAGAATCCAGAGCCCTATTTAGGGGCTCCTTGTCTAAGACTAACAATGATATCAACAAGGGACATCCTTGCCTCACTAATCTCTCTAATGTGAAAGCTATACCAGTCTCCATGGCGTAGTGGCAAGATACTCGCCTGACGTTCCGCGAGCACCTTGTCATGGGTTCGTATCCTGGCCGGGAAGGATTTACTGGGCACAAATCCTTAACTGTAGCCTCTGTTTAACTCAACAATAAAATGGGTACTTGGTTATAAAAACGATTCTTCGCGGGAGTCGTATTCCAGGGAACTTAGGATTAAGGACCTGCCCGAAACGTTACGCGTACTAGTGGCTGTACAAGAATGTAGGAACTCTTGTATATATAAATAAGAAAAAAGCTCATTAATGCACACCTTATCCTGACAATTCAAATACAGCATCCGTACCCATTCCACACAACAATCATTCATAACTAAACGACACAATGCCTCAAAAATAAACTCCATGGCGACCCTGTCAAATGCCTTTGACCAGTTCAACCCGACCAGTGCCACTGGAATTTCACCACTACGGAACCATTAAACCTCACCCTTAAACAGTGCATGGCATATATATATATATATATATATATATATATATATATATATATATATATATATATATATATATATATATATATATATATATATATATAACTGAAAACTCACACCCCAGAAGCCCCAGAAGTGACTCGAACCCATACTCCCAGGAGCAACGCAACTGGTATGTACAAGACGCCTTAATCCACTTGACCATCACGACCGGACAAAATGAGGTGATAGCCGAGGCTATTTGAACCACCCCACCGCCGGCACTCGGATAGTAATCTTGGGCATAGCATTTTACCAAATCACCTCATTCTTTGGGGCACACGTGAGGAACACAAATGCGAACAAGCCTGAATGGTCCCCAGGACAATATGCAACTGAAAACTCACACCCCAGAAGTGACTCGAACCCATACTCCCAGGAGCAACGCAACTGGTATGTACAAGACGCCTTAATCCACTTGACCATCACGACCGGACAAAATGAGGTGATAGCCGAGGCTATTTGAACCACCCCACCGCCGGCACTCGGATAGTAATCTTGGGCATAGCATTTTACCAAATCACCTCATTCTTTGGGGCACACGTGAGGAACACAAATGCGCTACAAGCCTGAATGGTCCCCAGGACAATATGCAACTGAAACCTCACACCCCAGAAGTGACTCGAACCCATACTCCCAGGAGCAACGCAACTGGTATGTACAAGACGCCTTAATCCACTTGACCATCACGACCGGACAAAATGAGGTGATAGCCGAGGCTATTTGAACCACCCCACCGCCGGCACTCGGATAGTAATCTTGGGCATAGCATTTTACCAAATCACCTCATTCTTTGGGGCACACGTGAGGAACACAAATGCGAACAAGCCTGAATGGTCCCCAGGACAATATGCAACTGAAAACTCACACCCCAGAAGTGACTCGAACCCATACTCCCAGGAGCAACGCAACTGGTATGTACAAGACGCCTTAATCCACTTGACCATCACGACCGGACAAAATGAGGTGATAGCCGAGGCTATTTGAACCACCCCACCGCCGGCACTCGGATAGTAATCTTGGGCATAGCATTTTACCAAATCACCTCATTCTTTGGGGCACACGTGAGGAACACAAATGCGAACAAGCCTGAATGGTCCCCAGGACAATATGCAACTGAAAACTCACACCCAGAAGTGACTCGAACCCATACTCCCAGGAGCAACGCAACTGGTATGTACAAGACGCCTTAATCCACTTGACCATCACGACCGGACAAAATGAGGTGATAGCCGAGGCTATTTGAACCACCCCACCGCCAGCACTCGGATAGTAATCTTGGGCATAGCATTTTACCAAATCACCTCATTCTTTGGGGCACACGTGAAATGTGTTAAAAAATTTGGTAAAATGCTATGCCCAAGATTACTATCCGAGTGCCTGCGGTGGGGTGGTTCAAATAGCCTCGGCTATCACCTCATTTTGTCCGGTCGTGATGGTCAAGTGGATTAAGGCGTCTTGTACATACCAGTTGCGTTGCTCCTGGGAGTATGGGTTCGAGTCACTTCTGGGGTGTGAGTTTTCAGTTGCATATTGTCCTGGGGACCATTCAGGCTTGTTCGCATTTGTGTTCCTCACGTGTGCCCCAAAGAATGAGGTGATTTGGTAAAATGCTATGCCCAAGATTACTATCCGAGTGCCGGCGGTGGGGTGGTTCAAATAGCCTCGGCTATCACCTCATTTTGTCTGGTCGTGATGGTCAAGTGGATTAAGGCGTCTTGTACATACCAGTTGCGTTGCTCCTGGGAGTATGGGTTCGAGTCACTTCTGGGGTGTGAGTTTTCAGTTGCATATTGTCCTGGGGACCATTCAGGCTTGTTCGCATTTGTGTTCCTCACGTGTGCCCCAAAGAATGAGGTGATTTGGTAAAATGCTATGCCCAAGATTACTATCCGAGTGCCGGCGGTGGGGTGGTTCAAATAGCCTCGGCTATCACCTCATTTTGTCCGGTCGTGATGGTCAAGTGGATTAAGGCGTCTTGTACATACCAGTTGCGTTGCTCCTGGGAGTATGGGTTCGAGTCACTTCTGGGGTGTGAGTTTTCAGTTGCATATTGTCCTGGGGACCATTCAGGCTTGTTCGCATTTGTGTTCCTCACGTGTGCCCCAAAGAATGAGGTTATTTGGTAAAATGCTATGCCCAAGATTACTATCCGAGTGCCGGCGGTGGGGTGGTTCAAATAGCCTCGGCTATCACCTCATTTTGTCCGGTCGTGATGGTCAAGTGGATTAAGGCGTCTTGTACATACCAGTTGCGTTGCTCCTGGGAGTATGGGTTCGAGTCACTTCTGGGGTGTGAGTTTTCAGTTGCATATTGTCCTGGGGACCATTCAGGCTTGTTCGCATTTGTGTTCCTCACGTGTGCCCCAAAGAATGAGGTGATTTGGTAAAATGCTATGCCCAAGATTACTATCCGAGTGCCGGCGGTGGGGTGGTTCAAATAGCCTCGGCTATCACCTCATTTTGTCCGGTCGTGATGGTCAAGTGGATTAAGGCGTCTTGTACATACCAGTTGCGTTGCTCCTGGGAGTATGGGTTCGAGTCACTTCTGGGGTGTGAGTTTTCAGTTGCATATTGTCCTGGGGACCATTCAGGCTTGTTCGCATTTGTGTTCCTCACGTGTGCCCCAAAGAATGAGGTGATTTGGTAAAATGCTATGCCCAAGATTACTATCCGAGTGCCGGCGGTGGGGTGGTTCAAATAGCCTCGGCTATCACCTCATTTTGTCCGGTCGTGATGGTCAAGTGGATTAAGGCGTCTTGTACATACCAGTTGCGTTGCTCCTGGGAGTATGGGTTCGAGTCACTTCTGGGGTGTGAGTTTTCAGTTGCATATTGTCCTGGGGACCATTCAGGCTTGTTCGCATTTGTGTTCCTCACGTGTGCCCCAAAGAATGAGGTGATTTGGTAAAATGCTATGCCCAAGATTACTATCCGAGTGCCGGCGGTGGGGTGGTTCAAATAGCCTCGGCTATCACCTCATTTTGTCCGGTCGTGATGGTCAAGTGGATTAAGGCGTCTTGTACATACCAGTTGCGTTGCTCCTGGGAGTATGGGTTCGAGTCACTTCTGGGGTGTGAGTTTTCAGTTGCATATTGTCCTGGGGACCATTCAGGCTTGTTCGCATATATATATATATATATATATATATATATATATATATATATATATATATATATATATATATATATATATATATATATATATATATATATATATATATATATATATATATATATATATATATATATATATATATATATATATATACACGACAGGAGTAAAGTGGCCCACCATGCGCATGGCATATATATACGACATAGGGTGCTGGCCACGATTCAAATGGCCCGCGGCTACACGGGGGTTCACATCAGCTTCCTCAGGGCTCTTGTAAACAGACGCCATGTTTTAAAAAAAATCGTGGGCACCATTCTCCGTGTGAGAGCCACAGTACTGTGTGAGCAACCCAGGCTGACGCACTCAGCATGAGCTAACAGCACTGCGGTTCAGCTTGTGACACATCGCCTAAAAATTTAAAAATAAATATGTAACTATAATTACATACTAAGCCTCCATACCAACTTAGTGGTTAGTTATGGTGAACAAAACATGCAGATACTTATTACACTATATACACAGGTTATATATAACAGCAAACCTATTTGTTTATCGTTTTATGAACATAATAATTGAATCACTAATATGCACACCATACTTTTGAGTAAAGCAATGATTCACTCCTTTTATTATATAAATATATCACACTATACACTTTTGAATAATATTACTGCAAAAAAACTAAGAAAAAAATAAATCAGAGCCATTTAAATAATTAGGTAATAATTTCTTTGTGGCAACTCCACGCCCCCCCCCCTCCCACAGCTCGGGTGGAGCTGACCGCCTCCGACGCTTGCTCTGTCAACCCCTACATTTTGCCAGACTTCCTCCGCCTATTGCGGCCAAAACATGTCACTTACGACCCCCCCCCCCCCCCCTGTGCTCAAGGAACTCAAATGAACATTTTTATTAGACGAAAAAAATATATTTTTTTTTCTTGAGCATGGGGGGTGTTAAAGCCTTAAGGACCCCTTAGCAGCTTAAGTTAACTTAACCTCATGTTAAAGTTCCCATGTTAACTTAACCCTTAAGTTAGCATGGGAAACTCATGTCGACCCTGCCAAATGCCTTCGACCAGTCCAACCCGACCAATGCCACTGAAATCTCACCACTACGGAACCAATACAACATGTGTCTCATCAGCTTGTTGTGAAGGTCGGCCATCTTGGCGCGCGGATTGAACGCTCCTGGCTGGACGTTCTTTCCACACCTTACCTGGAACTCATCTTTGAATTCAGCTGGCTTCTTTGGGCCAGTGTGTGCTCACTGCAGCTACCCAGGGGTTCACAGGACCGGGGGAGGCCGGAGCCTCCCTAATGGACGCCTCCCCGAGCGGGGGCGCCATGGATGTTGACAGCAAGTCCCAGAGAGGAAAACGTCTGCTGGAAAATGAGTCGGCTGATGCTGCCCCAGAGCGAGATGCTAAGAGGATGTCTTCCCCTTCAGAAGACCTTAGTCTTGTGGTACCCCGTTCCTCGTTTGTGGTAGTCCTAATCCAGTCAGAATCAGGTCAGTGCGTCTTTGCAAATCCTCGTACCTTAGGTGCAGCAATCGAGGCTTCCGTATTGTGGCCACATTGCCTGCCTGAGACCATACGTACCCTGGGTAGGGGTGCAGCACTGAAGCTACATATCAGAAAGGAGGCTCTATCACACATCTGTGTATCCGACATTATTAAGTTGGGGGACTGGCCTGTCAGGTGCCGACAGGTATTGTCGCAGGAGGAGGAGTCTCGGGCCCGGTATGGGAAGATTGGCCCAATTGACCAGAGTGTAGATGTGGATGACATCCAGGCCGCTCTGCAGGTATTAGGGGGTGCATCAGCGAGATTATTGGAAGTTACCAGGATTCGCGGAGCAGCAGGGCCGACATCCATGGTCCGTGTAAAGTTCGATGGGCACCTCCCTGACCGAGTGGCACTACACAGGACCTCGTATCAGGTTCAGCCCTACAATTTCCCTGTGTTACGATGTTACGCTTGTCATCTATTGGGCCACAGTCGCCTGACCTGCCGTAATGCAGCACGTTGTGCAAACTGCGGCAAAACAGGCCATTCAGACAGAGATAACGGTGGGTGCTCTGCTGCACCTCGCTGCTTTTTATGCCATGGCCATCATAAGGTTACGTCTAAGAGTTGCCCTGTATATCTTGAGGCCCTCCAGTTGGACATCGATCATAAAACAGCGGGGACACCTCGACATGAGCTGTTCCAGAAGTTGCGCACCCTCAATCAGCCTATCGCTTCTCGCCTCCAGGTTCCCCCTGGTCGGGTCTCTTCACAAGTAGGAACTAGCAGACGCTCTTGCCTGTCCCAGTCACATGCCTCATACGCCCAGGTTGCTAATCGATTTTCCCTCCTGGGTAGCCTTGACACTGACGGAAACTCATCCACGGATACAGACATGGACGCTCAGTCTCGGCCGGAGCCTAGCACTCGTCACCCTCCTGCCTCTCCTCAAAGAAGCCAACACCAGCGTCGTCGACACACCCATCGATCAGGAGGTACTGCTCCAACAGACAATCCTGATGATCCTCTGGTCCCCCAGGCACTTTCCCAAGGGATTGTGACACCGGGGGAACATGAGGCCCAGAGTGAGGCTCCCACCAGTCGCAGACGCCGTCAAGAGAGTTCGCGAGCCGACCACCGCTTCCGTCAGGCAGAGAGAAGCATAGATCAACATCCTCTGGACTGGAAGTCATTGATACCACACATTTTACTTACTTTGTATGAGGGTTTTATGGCTTTTTCTAGTGGTTCCCCCTTTGGAGATGTCTGTGCACTGGTGGTCAAAAAGTTAGCTGTTGTATTTCAGGGATAATGGCGCCCCATCCTGAGTATACTGTGGTGTTTTGGAATGCCCGCTCCCTTTTTAAGAAGACGCAATTTCTACGCAATTTTGATTCCACCCCGCGTCCATGGACTCGTCATCATTCTCGACTCCTCGACACTGCCATCACTCGTCTCCGGATTGGGCACACTTGCCTGGCCGCACATCTCCATCGTCTACGGCTGGTAGATTCCCCATACTGCCAGTGGTGTCCGACCCAGGAGGATAGAGTGGAGCACCTACTTCACTGCCCTCGATTTCATAGCGCTCGCGTCAGACTACAGAGTGCCGTTCGTAGGCTGAATATTCCCCGCCTCACAGTTCCCGTTCTCCTTGACGGGGCAGGTGCGAGACGAAGACGTCCGTCATGACATCCTTCGCCATACCTTCCGCTTCATCCGTCATGTCCGTGGCCTGAAGAGACTGTAAAATTTGTGGCCTGAGGAGATTGTAGGGTCTATGGCCTGAAGAGACTATAGGGACCCCATCCCTCCGCTATTTCCCGGTATCGGGCAGCCGGGGCGCATCCGATCCCACGATCGTCGTCGCCCCTAAATCAACACAACAACAACAACAAAGTGCTAAGTATCCGACTAAACCCCCATGTCAACACCACAAGGGTAAGTTGAGCCCTATTAATCACCCAATTTCATATGTCACACCTGCACTTATATGGAGTCATCAGTTTTACAGCATATTATTTTGGCAGGTAAATTGTGACCACATGAGACATAGTTGAGCTGGACATAACAAGGATCAACAGGTGCCATTAATACAGGTCCAGGACGGACCCCATGAGACAGACAGAGTCCCATGCTGGAGGTCCAGCTCTCACACTACAAACCCGCTGAGGCCATCTTAAATATTCTTTATATAGTTGTGTGATCTATAACACATTAATAATTGTATCAACCGTTTAATCACAGTAAAATTAAAATATGAAACTCCCAAAAATGTGTGAAGATAATTTTACTGGTGACAGTAAATTATAAAATACAGTCTGCTCAGAAGTAATAAATTCAATTTCCTGAATTCATACTGAAATAAATCACCGATAGATTCCCCCCCCCATCCCATCCCAAATCCTTATCCTGACCTCCTCCCAAGTGATATATAGTTGTAATGGCTTGGCGCTTTAACTTTATAATTCTCCTCCCTCCCTCATCCTAGGCAGCACTACTTTCGAACAAAATGACAAAAAACCCTAACGCAACCCGCTATCACACTCCACCCCGGAAGTACAAATCACGCAACCACTCCCACACACAATATAGCATACCAGCAGTACTACATACCATGGTCAAATCTCCCAAATGAATGCCCTCCATACAAACCTCACCACGAACCTAACCTATCACCCTCTCGAGGACATATCCTGACAACGATTCATCAAATACCCTCTCCTCTAGCCTCACAAACACCCACCCCAACAATTCCCGCCTCAACGCCACCAGCCGTTCCTTCCACGCAGTAATTTCTTCAAAACACAACACCAGCATCCGCATTATGATGCAATTTCTCTAACCGACTTTAATTCGAAAGTATTTCTGATATTCAATTTTATTCCACTCCCACCAAGTCAACTAGCAACCTCAAACATCCAACCCCACAGCACCTCCTATAACTTCCTAAACCTCTCACGGACCTCGCATACATTCAACAACCCACAGTTCAGTTTCCACCAATCACGGCCACGATCAATCAACACACTCCTGTACAAAACTGTCAACACCAAACAATTATCCGAAAAGTTGACTGGCATGGTCCGCGTCTAACTTCGCACGTCTAACAATGAATATAAAATTGATTCAATAGTGTTGCATCCGTCCGTGAACGATGCATGAACGCCACCATCCCCGGCCTTGTGGAAACCACACAGCTGTAGCAATTGCAACACAACCTTTGAGACACAAGCCGCCTCTCTGACATCACACAATTAAAATCCCCACCAAGTATCATCGCTCTTGTGTCATGCCTCAGATAAGGTACACCAGGGGAGGGGTTTACACTTACTGTCAAATTATCAGAATGAACACCCCCTCCGATAATAATAATGTTAATAACTCTTACTGCAATCAGTCAATGGATGGGTAATGAAGTGCACCTTGGAAAAATCACCCTGAAATGGTCTTGCTTATGGAAAAGGGGTTCAATATCACCTTACTTGGGGAAACGGTTCAAATCTGGCCCACTGTCATGAGTACACACCCCGCTGAGCCAGCGTGACTTACCCTCTCTCTCCTCAGTTGGGATGATCTAATTCCCTTTCATGATATTACTCTCCGCTGTCAACTAGAGTGTGAGAAGTCGCCTATCATGTTCCACACTGGCACACGTGCTCAATTTATCCACTTAAAGGGTTCTGTCACAGTAGGGGTCCTCATAGGTACGACCACCTTACAGGCTTCAGGTCGCCCCTACTATCTATCGTTCACAATAGCAGAGAAACGTCGTACTTCGTCCTCAGACAGCTTCCTCACACATTGCCACGTAGCCTTTACTCAAACTCCTCACCAGGAGCCACAATCTTACTCCGGCACCTTTTCATGGTCTCTTGGTTCAGGAGCACAATGTTAGTGATTTGGAACATTTACAGTTGTTGGAACAATTCTTTCAGGTGGTATTTCAGGCGTCTCGCCATTTGATGGGAGGAGTGTTAGTGCTCTTGAAGATGTCGTCGGTGATTAAGATCTTGGCTGTTGAGAAGGATGAGGATGGTTGTGTGATGCTTATATGGCATTAATTTTTGAACAGTTGGTTTTTATATGGAGCATAAACATTCAATATAAAAACCAACTGATCAAAAACTAATGCTATATAAGCATCACACAACCATCCTAATCCTTCTCAATAGCCAAGATCTTAATCACCGACGACCTCTTCAGGAAGACTAACACTTCTCCCGTCAAATGGCAAGACACCTGAAAGGATTGTTACAACAACCGTAAACGTTCTAAATCACTAACATTGTGCTCCAAGAAACCAGCAAAAGGCGCCGGAGTAACACACTCAAGAGAACTTGCTTCTGAACGTCACAGGTCATTAACATTCACCGTGGCACATCGAAACTCGGCCACCGTAACTCAGACAACCAATCTGCAGACACCTAAACCGCCAGCTTCAGCAATACCACCATCACCAACCTTTATCCCGCCAGGCACAACCACCGAACCAGTCCTTAGATCATCTTTCGATTGAGCCATAACAGCCTCTAAAGACATCACCACAAAACGCCCCCGAATTTTGGGCACAATCACCATAGTCAATCACAGACCAATCCCCACCCAAATGCTTACTCTGCTCAGCCCCCCCCCCCTCCGATCCTAGTCATTCTCTTGTGCCTCAACATTTACCACAGCAACAGATATACCTCCTCAGCCTCCAACACATCCGGAGAAACTGGGAGGGACGTGGGTGGATCTCCTTCACCACCGACCACATACTTTCTCCTCTTTAGTGTATTTACCAGCATGCAATTTCTCACTTTTTCGATGCTGTAAAAGTCATTATCTTGGTAACATCAATCCCACCTTCATGACATTCAGCAAATACCTTCTCCGACACTACACCAGACGGGGCGAAAACTTCATTCTTCACGACACCAGTGAGTGGCAACTGGGCAGGTCTAACAGCTCTTCTCTCTCAGTCCTCTTCCACAGGACCCACCTCTGATTCCTTCACAGGTTCACCAGCCTCCCCATTATTTTCGTGTGGCGTGAGTGCCTTCATCGGCGAAAAGTCATTTAAAACATATTTGCCCGATCTAATGGGGCAACTCAGCACGAAGCAGCCGTGTGCCCAGGTATTCTCCACTTAAAGCTTGCCTGTTCCTGGCCCTGGTAAAAGGTATACATCGTGCTGCCAGCCATCCTCAGTGATGAAGGGATCCCATTTATTATCTTCACTCCACCGTCACCAGGACGGACTACCTCACCGTCACCAGGACGGACTACCTCACCGTCACCAGGACGGACTACCTCACCGTCACCAGGACGGACTACCTCACCGTCACCAGGACGGACTACCTCACCGTCACCAGGACGGACTATACCTCACCGTCACCAGGACGGACTACCTCACCGTCACCAGGACGGACTACCTCACCGTCACCAGGACGGACTATACCTCACCGTCACCAGGACGGACCATACCTCACCGTCACCAGGACGGACTATACCTCACCGTCACCAGGACGGACCATACCTCACCGTCACCAGGACGGACTATACCTCACCGTCACCAGGACGGACTATACCTCACCGTCACCAGGACGGACTATACCTCACCGTCATCAGGACGGACTATACCTCACCGTCACCAGGACGGACATACCTCACCGTCACCAGGACGGACTATACCTCACCGTCACCAGGACGGACCATACCTCACCGTCACCAGGACGGACTATACCTCACCGTCACCAGGACGGACTATACCTCACCGTCACCAGGACGGACTATACCTCACCGTCACCAGGACGGACTATACCTCACCGTCACCAGGACGGACTATACCTCACCGTCACCAGGACGGACTACCTCACCGTCACCAGGACGGACTACCTCACCGTCACCAGGACGGACTATACCTCACCGTCACCAGGACGGACTACCTCACCGTCACCAGGACGGACTACCTCTGACAGAGCGTCCTGGACCGCTTCACTTATACCGTCCTGAACCAAGTCTCCGTCAGTGCCCTGTACTCACACCAGGAAACACTGCCGGAGTCGTCTCACTAGCAGAGTTGTGGGTTGTGTTATCCTCTCCGCCTGGTACTGTAGCACCTGCCTCAGTGTGGGCCGGGTCAGGTACACTCCGCCTGGTACTGTAGCACCTGCCTCAGTGTGGGCCGGGTCAGGTACACTCCGCCTGGTACTGTAGCACCTGCCTCAGTGTGGGCCGGGTCAGGTACACTCCGCCTGGTACTGTAGCACCTGCCTCAGTGTGGGCCGGGTCAGGTACACTCCGCCTGGTACTGTAGCACCTGCCTCAGTGTGGGCCGGGTCAGGTACACTCCGCCTGGTACTGTAGCACCTGCCTCAGTGTGGGCCGGGTCAGGTACACTCCGCCTGGTACTGTAGCACCTGCCTCAGTGTGGGCCGGGTCAGGTACACTCCGCCTGGTACTGTAGCACCTGCCTCAGTGTGGGCCGGGTCAGGTACACTCCGCCTGGTACTGTAGCACCTGCCTCAGTGTGGGCCGGGTCAGGTACACTCCGCCTGGTACTGTAGCACCTGCCTCAGTGTGGGCCGGGTCAGGTACACTCCGCCTGGTACTGTAGCACCTGCCTCAGTGTGGGCCGGGTCAGGTACACTCCGCCTGGTACTGTAGCACCTGCCTCAGTGTGGGCCGGGTCAGGTACACTCCGCCTGGTACTGTAGCACCTGCCTCAGTGTGGGCCGGGTCAGGTACACTCCGCCTGGTACTGTAGCACCTGCCTCAGTGTGGGCCGGGTCAGGTACACTCCGCCTGGTACTGTAGCACCTGCCTCAGTGTGGGCCGGGTCAGGTACACTCCGCCTGGTACTGTAGCACCTGCCTCAGTGTGGGCCGGGTCAGGTACACTCCGCCTGGTACTGTAGCACCTGCCTCAGTGTGGGCCGGGTCAGGTACACTCCGCCTGGTACTGTAGCACCTGCCTCAGTGTGGGCCGGGTCAGGTACACTCCGCCTGGTACTGTAGCACCTGCCTCAGTGTGGGCCGGGTCAGGTACACTCCGCCTGGTACTGTAGCACCTGCCTCAGTGTGGGCCGGGTCAGGTACACTCCGCCTGGTACTGTAGCACCTGCCTCAGTGTGGGCCGGGTCAGGCACACTCCGCCTGGTACTGTAGCACCTGTCTCAGTGTGGGCCGGGTCAGGCACACTCCGCCTGGTACTGTAGCACCTGCCTCAGTGTGGGCCAGGTCAGGTACACTCCGCCTGGTACTGTAGCACCTGCCTCAGTGTGGGCCGGGTCAGGTACACTCCGCCTGGTACTGTAGCACCTGCCTCAGTGTGGGCCGGGTCAGGTACACTCCGCCTGGTACTGTAGCACCTGCCTCAGTGTGGGCCGGGTCAGGTACACTCCGCCTGGTACTGTAGCACCTGCCTCAGTGTGGGCCGGGTCAGGTACACTCCGCCTGGTACTGTAGCACCTGCCTCAGTGTGGGCCGGGTCAGGTACACTCCGCCTGGTACTGTAGCACCTGCCTCAGTGTGGGCCGGGTCAGGTACACTCCGCCTGGTACTGTAGCACCTGCCTCAGTGTGGGCCGGGTCAGGTACACTCCGCCTGGTACTGTAGCACCTGCCTCAGTGTGGGCCGGGTCAGGTACACTCCGCCTGGTACTGTAGCACCTGCCTCAGTGTGGGCCGGGTCAGGTACACTCCGCCTGGTACTGTAGCACCTGCCTCAGTGTGGGCCGGGTCAGGTACACTCCGCCTGGTACTGTAGCACCTGCCTCAGTGTGGGCCGGGTCAGGTACACTCCGCCTGGTACTGTAGCACCTGCCTCAGTGTGGGCCGGGTCAGGTCAGGTACACCTGCCTCAGTGTGGGCCGGGTCAGGTACACTCCGCCTGGTACTGTAGCACCTGCCTCAGTGTGGGCCGGGTCAGGTACACTCCGCCTGGTACTGTAGCACCTGCCTCAGTGTGGGCCGGGTCAGGTACACTCCGCCTGGTACTGTAGCACCTGCCTCAGTGTGGGCCGGGTCAGGTACACTCCGCCTGGTACTGTAGCACCTGCCTCAGTGTGGGCCGGGTCAGGTACACTCCGCCTGGTACTGTAGCACCTGCCTCAGTGTGGGCCGGGTCAGGTACACTCCGCCTGGTACTGTAGCACCTGCCTCAGTGTGGGCCGGGTCAGGTACACTCCGCCTGGTACTGTAGCACCTGCCTCAGTGTGGGCCGGGTCAGGTACACTCCGCCTGGTACTGTAGCACCTGCCTCAGTGTGGGCCGGGTCAGGTACACTCCGCCTGGTACTGTAGCACCTGCCTCAGTGTGGGCCGGGTCAGGTACACTCCGCCTGGTACTGTAGCACCTGCCTCAGTGTGGGCCGGGTCAGGTACACTCCGCCTGGTACTGTAGCACCTGCCTCAGTGTGGGCCGGGTCAGGTACACTCCGCCTGGTACTGTAGCACCTGCCTCAGTGTGGGCCGGGTCAGGTACACTCCGCCTGGTACTGTAGCACCTGCCTCAGTGTGGGCCGGGTCAGGTACACTCCGCCTGGTACTGTAGCACCTGCCTCAGTGTGGGCCGGGTCAGGTACACTCCGCCTGGTACTGTAGCACCTGCCTCAGTGTGGGCCGGGTCAGGTACACTCCGCCTGGTACTGTAGCACCTGCCTCAGTGTGGGCCGGGTCAGGTACACTCCGCCTGGTACTGTAGCACCTGCCTCAGTGTGGGCCGGGTCAGGTACACTCCGCCTGGTACTGTAGCACCTGCCTCAGTGTGGGCCGGGTCAGGTACACTCCGCCTGGTACTGTAGCACCTGCCTCAGTGTGGGCCGGGTCAGGTACACTCCGCCTGGTACTGTAGCACCTGCCTCAGTGTGGGCCGGGTCAGGTACACTCCGCCTGGTACTAGCACTGCCTCAGTGTGGGCGGGTCAGGTACACTCCGCCTGGTACTGTAGCACCTGCCTCAGTGTGGGCCGGGTCAGGTACACTCCGCCTGGTACTGTAGCACCTGCCTCAGTGTGGGCCGGGTCAGGTACACTCCGCCTGGTACTGTAGCACCTGCCTCAGTGTGGGCCGGGTCAGGTACACTCCGCCTGGTACTGTAGCACCTGCCTCAGTGTGGGCCGGGTCAGGTACACTCCGCCTGGTACTGTAGCACCTGCCTCAGTGTGGGCCGGGTCAGGTACACTCCGCCTGGTACTGTAGCACCTGCCTCAGTGTGGGCCGGGTCAGGTACACTCCGCCTGGTACTGTAGCACCTGCCTCAGTGTGGGCCGGGTCAGGTACACTCCGCCTGGTACTGTAGCACCTGCCTCAGTGTGGGCCGGGTCAGGTACACTCCGCCTGGTACTGTAGCACCTGCCTCAGTGTGGGCCGGGTCAGGTACACTCCGCCTGGTACTGTAGCACCTGCCTCAGTGTGGGCCGGGTCAGGTACACTCCGCCTGGTACTGTAGCACCTGCCTCAGTGTGGGCCGGGTCAGGTACACTCCGCCTGGTACTGTAGCACCTGCCTCAGTGTGGGCCGGGTCAGGTACACTCCGCCTGGTACTGTAGCACCTGCCTCAGTGTGGGCCGGGTCAGGTACACTCCGCCTGGTACTGTACTGTAGCACCTGCCTCAGTGTGGGCCGGGTCAGGTACACTCCGCCTGGTACTGTAGCACCTGCCTCAGTGTGGGCCGGGTCAGGTACACTCCGCCTGGTACTGTAGCACCTGCCTCAGTGTGGGCCGGGTCAGGTACACTCCGCCTGGTACTGTAGCACCTGCCTCAGTGTGGGCCGGGTCAGGTACACTCCGCCTGGTACTGTAGCACCTGCCTCAGTGTGGGCCGGGTCAGGTACACTCCGCCTGGTACTGTAGCACCTGCCTCAGTGTGGGCCGGGTCAGGTACACTCCGCCTGGTACTGTAGCACCTGCCTCAGTGTGGGCCGGGTCAGGTACACTCCGCCTGGTACTGTAGCACCTGCCTCAGTGTGGGCCGGGTCAGGTACACTCCGCCTGGTACTGTAGCACCTGCCTCAGTGTGGGCCGGGTCAGGTACACTCCGCCTGGTACTGTAGCACCTGCCTCAGTGTGGGCCGGGTCAGGTACACTCCGCCTGGTACTGTAGCACCTGCCTCAGTGTGGGCCGGGTCAGGTACACTCCGCCTGGTACTGTAGCACCTGCCTCAGTGTGGGCCGGGTCAGGTACACTCCGCCTGGTACTGTAGCACCTGCCTCAGTGTGGGCCGGGTCAGGTACACTCCGCCTGGTACTGTAGCACCTGCCTCAGTGTGGGCCGGGTCAGGTACACTCCGCCTGGTACTGTAGCACCTGCCTCAGTGTGGGCCGGGTCAGGTACACTCCGCCTGGTACTGTAGCACCTGCCTCAGTGTGGGCCGGGTCAGGTACACTCCGCCTGGTACTGTAGCACCTGCCTCAGTGTGGGCCGGGTCAGGTACACTCCGCCTGGTACTGTAGCACCTGCCTCAGTGTGGGCCGGGTCAGGTACACTCCGCCTGGTACTGTAGCACCTGCCTCAGTGTGGGCCGGGTCAGGTACACTCCGCCTGGTACTGTAGCACCTGCCTCAGTGTGGGCCGGGTCAGGTACACTCCGCCTGGTACTGTAGCACCTGCCTCAGTGTGGGCCGGGTCAGGTACACTCCGCCTGGTACTGTAGCACCTGCCTCAGTGTGGGCCGGGTCAGGTACACTCCGCCTGGTACTGTAGCACCTGCCTCAGTGTGGGCCGGGTCAGGTACACTCCGCCTGGTACTGTAGCACCTGCCTCAGTGTGGGCCGGGTCAGGTACACTCCGCCTGGTACTGTAGCACCTGCCTCAGTGTGGGCCGGGTCAGGTACACTCCGCCTGGTACTGTAGCACCTGCCTCAGTGTGGGCCGGGTCAGGTACACTCCGCCTGGTACTGTAGCACCTGCCTCAGTGTGGGCCGGGTCAGGTACACTCCGCCTGGTACTGTAGCACCTGCCTCAGTGTGGGCCGGGTCAGGTACACTCCGCCTGGTACTGTAGCACCTGCCTCAGTGTGGGCCGGGTCAGGTACACTCCGCCTGGTACTGTAGCACCTGCCTCAGTGTGGGCCGGGTCAGGTACACTCCGCCTGGTACTGTAGCACCTGCCTCAGTGTGGGCCGGGTCAGGTACACTCCGCCTGGTACTGTAGCACCTGCCTCAGTGTGGGCCGGGTCAGGTACACTCCGCCTGGTACTGTAGCACCTGCCTCAGTGTGGGCCGGGTCAGGTACACTCCGCCTGGTACTGTAGCACCTGCCTCAGTGTGGGCCGGGTCAGGTACACTCCGCCTGGTACTGTAGCACCTGCCTCAGTGTGGGCCGGGTCAGGTACACTCCGCCTGGTACTGTAGCACCTGCCTCAGTGTGGGCCGGGTCAGGTACACTCCGCCTGGTACTGTAGCACCTGCCTCAGTGTGGGCCGGGTCAGGTACACTCCGCCTGGTACTGTAGCACCTGCCTCAGTGTGGGCCGGGTCAGGTACACTCCGCCTGGTACTGTAGCACCTGCCTCAGTGTGGGCCGGGTCAGGTACACTCCGCCTGGTACTGTAGCACCTGCCTCAGTGTGGGCCGGGTCAGGTACACTCCGCCTGGTACTGTAGCACCTGCCTCAGTGTGGGCCGGGTCAGGTACACTCCGCCTGGTACTGCAGCACCTGCCTCAGTGTGGGCCGGGTCAGGTACACTCCGCCTGGTACTGTAGCACCTGCCTCAGTGTGGGCCGGGTCAGGTACACTCCGCCTGGTACTGTAGCACCTGCCTCAGTGTGGGCCGGGTCAGGTACACTCCGCCTGGTACTGTAGCACCTGCCTCAGTGTGGGCCGGGTCAGGTACACTCCGCCTGGTACTGTAGCACCTGCCTCAGTGTGGGCCGGGTCAGGTACACTCCGCCTGGTACTGTAGCACCTGCCTCAGTGTGGGCCGGGTCAGGTACACTCCGCCTGGTACTGTAGCACCTGCCTCAGTGTGGGCCGGGTCAGGTACACTCCGCCTGGTACTGCAGCACCTGCCTCAGTGTGGGCCGGGTCAGGTACACTCCGCCTGGTACTGTAGCACCTGCCTCAGTGTGGGCCGGGTCAGGTACACTCCGCCTGGTACTGTAGCACCTGCCTCAGTGTGGGCCGGGTCAGGTACACTCCGCCTGGTACTGTAGCACCTGCCTCAGTGTGGGCCGGGTCAGGTACACTCCGCCTGGTACTGTAGCACCTGCCTCAGTGTGGGCCGGGTCAGGTACACTCCGCCTGGTACTGTCAGCACCTGCCTCAGTGTGGGCCGGGTCAGGTACACTCCGCCTGGTACTGCAGCACCTGCCTCAGTGTGGGCCGGGTCAGGTACACTCCGCCTGGTACTGTAGCACCTGCCTCAGTGTGGGCCGGGTCAGGTACACTCCGCCTGGTACTGTAGCACCTGCCTCAGTGTGGGCCGGGTCAGGTACACTCCGCCTGGTACTGTAGCACCTGCCTCAGTGTGGGCCGGGTCAGGTACACTCCGCCTGGTACTGTAGCACCTGCCTCAGTGTGGGCCGGGTCAGGTACACTCCGCCTGGTACTGTAGCACCTGCCTCAGTGTGGGCCGGGTCAGGTACACTCCGCCTGTACAGCACCTGCCTCAGTGTGGGCCGGGTCAGGTACACTCCGCCTGGTACTGCAGCACCTGCCTCAGTGTGGGCCGGGTCAGGTACACTCCGCCTGGTACTGTAGCACCTGCCTCAGTGTGGGCCGGGTCAGGTACACTCCGCCTGGTACTGTAGCACCTGCCTCAGTGTGGGCCGGGTCAGGTACACTCCGCCTGGTACTGTAGCACCTGCCTCAGTGTGGGCCGGGTCAGGTACACTCCGCCTGGTACTGTAGCACCTGCCTCAGTGTGGGCCGGGTCAGGTACACTCCGCCTGGTACTGTAGCACCTGCCTCAGTGTGGGCCGGGTCAGGTACATTCTTCCCTGGCATTTGGGAGAAAGTTTTCATGAAAAATGTTAATACAGTCTGCTGCCTCCACTTGGCAGGCGGCAGCAAGGTGACCCACACGCTCACACTTAGAGCAAGTTTACGGCTGTCCACTGTAAATAAAGTCAATGTTGTTGTCCACCACTTACACTGATGAAGGAATATTTCGGTTAAGTTCCATTTTCACTGTTCTAGTTCCAATAAAAATTATTTGGCTGTACCAAAAGTATGCTTGTTCAGACGAACAATGTCCACTTTTCCACACTGTCCAAGAATGTTAGCAATAGTCCCATTCAACATTTCGAAGGGCACATTCCTCACAGAAAAATGTGTACACCACATTCACAAATTAATCACTTGTCCCGACCCTTTCCCATTAGGCAAAGTGATAAGATCATCATCATACTTCCTCAGAAACTCAGAAAATGTCACACTGTTAACAGTCTTCACCATCCAGTTGCCGTGAAGCATTTGAAAGCCAACCACTTCCTCCAGCTTGATCCGTAATACTTCAAAGATCGCTGTGTAGAACATTTCATAATTAATATTACAATTGAATTTCAGTCCAGCGGACTCCTTCCGCCCTGTGGTGTGACACACACAGTTGGGGGGTGGTGTGACACACACAGGTGGGGTGGTGTGACACACACAGGTGGGGTGGTGTGACACACACAGGTGGGGGTGGTGTGACACACACAGTTGGGGGGTGGTGTGACACACACAGTTGGGGGGAGGTGTGACACACACAGGTGGGGTGGTGTGACACACACAGGTGGGGTGGTGTGACACACACAGGTGGTGGGGTGGTGTGACACACACAGGTGGGGTGGTGTGACACACACAGGTGGGGGTGGTGTGACACACAGGTGGGGTGGTGTGACACACAGGTGGGGTGGTGTGACACACACAGGTGGGGTGGTGTGACACACACAGGTGGGGTGGTGTGACACACACAGGTGGGGTGGTGTGACACACACAGGTGGGGTGGTGTGACACACACAGGTGGGGGTGGTGTGACACACACAGGTGGGGTGGTGTGACACACACAGGTGGGGTGGTGTGACACACAGGTGGGGTGGTGTGACACACAGGTGGGGTGGTGTGGTGGGTGTGACACACACAGGTGGTGGGGTGGTGTGACACACACAGGTGGGGTGGTGTGACACACACAGGTGGGGTGGTGTGACACACACAGGTGGGGTGGTGTGACACACAGGTGGGGTGGTGTGACACACAGGTGGGGTGGTGTGACACACAGGTGGGGTGGTGTGACACACAGGTGGGGGGTGGTGTGACACACAGGTGGGGTGGTGTGACACACACAGGTGGGGTGGTGTGACACACAGGTGGGGTGGTGTGACACACAGGTGGGGGTGGTGTGACACACACAGGTGGGGTGGTGTGACACACAGGTGGGGTGGGTGTGACACACAGGTGGGGTGGTGTGACACACACAGGTGGGGTGGTGTGACACACACAGGTGACACACAGGGGGGTGGTGTGACACACACACACACAGGTGGGTGGTGTGACACACAGGTGGGGTGGTGTGACACACAGGTGGGGTGGTGTGACACACACAGGTGGGGTGGTGTGACACACACAGGTGGGGTGGTGTGACACACAGGTGGGGTGGTGTGACACACAGGTGGGGTGGTGTGACACACAGGTGGGGTGGTGTGACACACAGGTGGGGTGGTGTGACACACAGGTGGGGTGGTGTGACACACAGGTGGGGGTGGTGTGGTGTGACACACAGGTGGGGTGGTGTGACACACAGGTGGGGTGGTGTGACACACACAGTGGTGTGGGTGGGGGTGTGACACACACAGGTGGGGTGGTGTGACACACACAGGTGGGGTGGTGTGACACACACAGGTGGGGTGGTGTGACACACACAGGTGGGGTGGTGTGACACACACAGGTGGGGTGGTGTGACACACACAGGTGTGGGTGGTGTGACACACACAGGGGGGTGGTGTGACACACAGGTGGGGTGGTGTGACACACACAGGTGGGGTGGTGTGACACACAGGTGGGGTGGTGTGACACACAGGTGGGGTGGTGTGCCCCACCGGGGGGGTGGTGTGACACACACAGGTGGGGTGGTGTGACACACACAGGTGGGGTGGTGTGACACACACAGGTGGGGTGGTGTGACACACACAGGTGGGGGTGGTGTGACACACAGGTGGGGTGGTGTGACACACACAGGTGGGGTGGTGTGACACACACAGGTGGGGTGGTGTGACACACACAGGTGGGGTGGTGTGACACACACAGGTGGGGGTGGTGTGACACACACAGGTGGGGTGGTGTGACACACACAGGTGGGGTGGTGTGACACACACAGGTGGGGGGTGGTGTGACACACAGGTGGGGGGTGGTGTGACACACAGGTGGGGTGGTGTGACACACAGGTGGGGGGTGTGACACACACAGGTGGGGTGGTGTGACACACACAGGTGGGGTGGTGTGACACACACAGGTGGGGTGGTGTGACACACACAGGTGGGGTGGTGTGACACACACAGGTGGGGTGGTGTGACACACACAGGTGGGGTGGTGTGACACACAGGTGGGGTGGTGTGACACACAGGTGGGGTGGTGTGACACACACAGTGTGACACACAGGTGGGGTGGTGTGGTGTGACACACAGGTGGGGTGGTGTGACACACAGGTGGGGTGGTGTGACACACACAGGTGGGGGTGGTGTGACACACACAGGTGGGGGTGGTGTGACACACAGGTGGGGTGGTGTGACACACAGGTGGGGTGGTGTGACACACAGGTGGGGTGGTGTGACACACAGGTGGGGTGGTGTGACACACAGGTGGGGTGGTGTGACACACAGGTGGGGTGGTGTGACACACAGGTGAGTGGTGTGACACACAGGTGGGGGTGGTGTGACACACAGGTGGGGTGGTGTGACACACAGGTGGGGGTGGTGTGACACACAGGTGGGGGTGGTGTGACACACAGGTGGGGTGGTGTGACACACACAGGTGGGGTGGTGTGACACACACAGGTGGGGTGGTGTGACACACACAGGTGGGGTGGTGTGACACACACAGGGGTGGTGTGACACACACAGGTGGGGTGGTGTGACACACAGGTGGGGGTGGTGTGACACACACAGGTGGGGGTGGTGTGACACACACAGGTGGGGTGGTGTGACACACACAGGTGGGGTGGTGTGACACACACAGGTGGGGTGGTGTGACACACACAGGTGGGGTGGTGTGACACACACAGGTGGGGTGGTGTGACACACAGGTGGGGGGGGTGGTGTGACACACAGGTGGGGTGGTGTGACACACAGGTGGGGGTGGTGTGACACACAGGTGGGGTGGTGTGACACACAGGTGGGGTGTGTGTGACACACAGGTGGGGGGTGGGGTGGTGTGACACACAGGTGGGGTGGTGTGACACACACAGGTGGGGGTGGGGTGGTGTGACACACACAGGTGGGGTGGTGTGACACACACAGGTGGGGTGGTGTGACACACACAGGTGGGGTGGTGTGACACACACAGGTGGGGGTGGTGTGACACACACAGGTGGGGGTGGTGTGACACACACAGGTGGGGTGGTGTGACACACACAGGTGGGGTGGTGTGACACACAGGTGGGGTGGTGTGACACACACAGGTGGGGTGGTGTGACACACAGGTGGCAGGAAAAAAATAACGGAACTGTTTATGCAGACACGAATTTCCCGTCAAAGAAGGAATAATTTAAATAGGGAGATTGAAGAAATCGAGCAGAAATTGAAACACTCATATGAAACTGAAGAAAGACAGTTAGAACAGAAAGCAATTCAGGAAATAAAGAAAAATCCAAAATATTTCTTCTCATATGCGAAATCAAAAGCAAAAACCACTGCCAGTATTGGACCTATTCGTACAAGTGAAGGTTCATACACGGAGGATGACAAAGAAATTAGTGAAATCCTAAAAAAAGCAGTATGAGGACATGTTTAGCACTCCAATAAACAACATGAAGGTGGAAGATCCAGACAATTTCTTTATGCGGGATATTCAAACCCCTGTAAATATAACTGATATCAACACGAGCGCACTAAATTTTGAAAAAGAAATTGAAAACATGCCCATGCACTCGGCCCCAGGTCCAGACTCATGGAATTCAATATTTATAAAGAAATGCAAAGTGCCGGTAGCACAAGTACTCAGTATAGTGTGGAGGAAGAGGTTGGACACGGAGGAGATACCAGATGCACTTAAAGTAGCAGACATAGCCCCTCTACACAAGGGAGGGAGCAAAGCATTGGCAAAAATTATAGACCAGTTGCACTAACATCGCACATCATAAAAGTATTTGAGAGAGTGATTAGGAGTCAGGTCACCAATTTCATGGAGACCAATGACCTTCACAACCCAGGCCAGCATGGATTTCGAGCGGGAAGATCGTGCCTCTCACAGCTACTTGAGCACTACGACAAAGTCACTGAGGCATTAGAAGAGAAACAGAATGCTGATGTGATATACACGGACTTCGCAAAGGCTTTCGATAAATGTGACCATGGCGTGATAGCACACAAAATGAAGTCAATGGGAATAACCGGTTAAAGTAGGACGCTGGATACTCAGTTTTCTGTCAAACAGGACTCAGCGAGTAACTGTCAACCATATAAAATCTAGTCCAAGTGCAGTGAAAAGCTCTGTACCTCAGGGTACAGTCCTTGCACCGCTGCTTTTCCTTATTCTCATATCAGATATAGACAAAAATACAAGTCACAGCTTCGTATCATCCTTTGCAGATGACACAAAAATCAGTATGAAAATTACTTCGGCTGAGGACATTGAAAAACTTCAAGCTGATATTAATAAAGTTTTCGACTGGGCATCAGAAAATAACATGATGTTTAACAGTGATAAATTCCAGGTACTCAGGTACGGTAAAAATGAGGACCTTAAACATAATACAGAGTACAAAACACAATCAAATGTACCCTTAGTAGGAAAACAGCATGTAAAGGATTTGGGAATAATAATGTCAGACGACCTAACGTTTAAGGAGCATAACCAAGCAAATATTGCGACAGCCAGAAAAATGATAGGATGGATTACGAGAACTTTCAAATCCAGGGATCCCATCACAATGGTTTTACTCTTCAAGTCACTTGTGTTGTCCCGTCTTGAGTACTTCTCAGTACTCACTTCCACCTTCAGAGCAGGAGAGATTGCTGAAATAGAGGGAATACAGAGAACATATACGGCACGCATAGACGCAATAAAGCACCTAAATTATTGGGATCGTCTCAAAGCCCTCCAAATGTACTCACTAGAAAGAAGACGAGAGAGATATCAAATAATATACACCTGGAAGATACTGGAGGGCCAAGTACCAAATCTACACAGTAAAATAACAACGTACTGGAGTGAACGACATGGAAAGAAATGTAGATAAGAACCAGTGAAGAGCAGAGGTGCCATAAGCACAATCAGAGAACACTGTATAAACATCAGAGGTCCGCGGTTGTTCAACGTCCTCCCAGCAAGCATAAGAAATATTGCCGGAACAACCGTGGACATTTTCAAGAGGAAACTAGATATATTCCTCCAAGGAGTGCCGGACCAACCGGGCAGTGGTGGGTGTGTGGGCCTGCGGGCCGCTCCAAGCAACAGCCTGGTGGACCAAACTCTCACAAGTCGAGCCTGGCCTCGGGCCGGGCTTGGGGAGTAGAAGAACTCCCAGAACCCCATCAACCAGGTATCAACCAGGTATCAACCAGTTGAGTCTAAGAGAACAACAAGAGCCAGCAGGAGCTCCCCAGACACGTCTGCACTGCTCAGCCCATAAACTAGACAAGATACAGGCCAAGAATGCCCCGAAGGGCGAGCAGGGAAGTGGGTACAGAAGAAGAATACGTGAGAGGAGAGCAAGAGAGTCGTCAGGAGACAACGTGCCCAGGACTTGACCCAGCTGCATGTCGTTTGGCCGCGAGCTAGAGAGCCAAGTACTCACAATGGGTGTTTCGGTGACAACAACAACAGCCGCATCATCGCAGTGATTGGCTCAAATCCACCAGGGCTGAGTTGGCGGATTTTAAGGTGCTGGTTGTAGAGAAAGAGAATCTCTCTCTGGTTATAGGGAGAATCTGTATACAGGATCAGATGGAGGATCTCGTAGAGCGATGAAGAGATCTTGTGTATGTGCACGTCTGAGTGTGGTAGTGAGATCAGTGTGATGTTCGTGAGAGAAGCCTGTTTGTTTCTCATCCTGATTTTTCCAATAGACATTTATGGCTAGAATGTTTGAGCTTTCATGAAGTACAACATTCACATTCACAATAGATTTCCACTAGTGTTGAAATCTTGCCAGCGAGTATTACTGATCCACCTAAGTGCTCGGTTTTAACTCTTATGGAGTTTTAGTTCATTAGTAAGTGCACCGAAGGATTTTGCAAGTGGGGTGTATGTTACGAGGGATCTAAGGAGCTCTTTCTAGAGGTGCGTCTTAGTGTCAGGTTTTGGCAAACCTTAATCTGGAAAATTTCCCTATTACCAAGTGCTATATAACTGTAATGGCTTGGCGCTTTCCCCTGATAATACCTTACCTATGGCTTGGTGAGCTCTTGCATGTTTTGTACAATGCGTCTGTGTGTGTGGTAATGTAAGTGTTGGTTAAGTGTGAGGCCCAGAACTGTGGTGGAAGGTGATAATGAGATGTTTGTGGCAATTGGAGAGAGGGAATATAGTTTCACTGGGAGTGTGCGTGTGTTTCGTTCGCAGGAAAAGTAAGTGATTTTAGATTTAGGAAAGTTTGTTTTGATGCGCCAGTCATTCTGCCAGTCTGTCACTATGTCAAGTTCATCTTGTGCCTTACGTGTCTACTGAGGTGCTGGTGGCGAGGCGGGAGACGTCGTCATCGTAGCAGATGGTTAGTGAGGTGCAGGCAATTGTGTCTTGGGATGTCACTGATGTAGAGAATGTAGAGCACCTGACCAAGGACTGATCCTTGGGGTACACCTGCATGGAGGTCAAAGTAGTCAGAGTGTCTCTGTAGGAACTTAATCCTTACTGTCCTGTTGTCTAGGTAGTTACAGAGTAGCCCATCCTTCCGTTTAGGTCGTATTTATAGTAACGATGAGCACCATCATATGATCCGGAAAATTTCTTCGCAAGGTCAGTGTTACGGCCTCATTTAGCCAGTAACCGGGTTCTTTACTTACCAAACTGTGTATGGGGCCTTAGTGCCTCTATTTTTCACCATCCCCCCCCCCAGTCATAGGTAAGTCTGTCTTCAATGGTCCTCACGCCGGCGAGTTCACCTTTCTCAGTAAATCATGGACCAGTCCTATACAGTATTGTCACCGTGCCAAAACACCACTTCTACTCTCCAGCAACACTGGCAGGGGTCTCCAGCAACACTGGCAGGGGTCTCCAGCAACACTGACAGGGGTCTCCAGCAACACTGGCAGGGGTCTCCAGCAACACTGGCAGGGGTCTCCAGCAACACTGGCAGAGGTCTCCAGCAACACTGGCAGAGGTCTCCAGCAACACACTGGTAGAGGTCTCCAGCAACACACTGGTAGAGGTCTCCCGCAACACCCCTGCAGAGGTCTCCAGCAACACACTGGTAGAGGTCTCCAGCAACACACTGGTAGAGGTCTCCAGCAACACACTGGTAGAGGTCTCCAGCAACACACTGGTAGAGGTCTCCAACAACACACTGGTAGAAGTCTCCAGCAACACACTGGTAGAGGTCTCCAGCAACACACTGGTAGAAGTCTCCAGCAACACACTGGTAGAGGTCTCCAGCAACACACTGGCAGGGGTCTCCAGCAACACACTGGCAGGGGTCTCCAGCAACACACTGGCAGGGGTCTCCAGCAACACACTGGCATGGGATCTCCAGCAACACACTGGCAGGGGTCTCCAGCAACACACTGGCAGGGGTCTCCAGCAACACACTGGCAGGGGTCTCCAGCACCACACTGGCAGGGGTCTCCAGCAACACACTGGCAGGGGTCTCCAGCAACACACTGGCAGGGGTCTCCAGCACCACACTGGTAGAGGTCTCCAGCAACACACTGGTAGAGGTCTCCAGCAACACACTGGCAGGGGTCTCCAGCAACACACTGGCAGGGGTCTCCAGCAACACACTGGCAGGGGTCTCCAGCAACACACTGGCAGGGGTCTCCAGCAACACACTGGCAGGGGTCTCCAGCAACACACTGGCAGGGGTCTCCAGCAACACACTGGCAGGGGTCTCCAGCAACACACTGGCAGGGGTCTCCAGCAACACACTGGCAGGGGTCTCCAGCAACACACTGGTAGGGGTCTCCAGCAACACACTGGCAGGGGTCTCCAGCAACACACTGGCAGGGGTCTCCAGCAACACACTGGCAGGGGTCTCCAGCAACACACTGGCAGGGGTCTCCAGCAACACACTGGTAGAGGTCTCCAGCAACACACTGGTAGAGGTCTCCAGCAACACACTGGTAGAGGTCTCCAGCAACACACTGGTAGAGGTCTCCAGCAACACACTGGCAGGGGTCTCCAGCAACACACTGGCAGAGGTCTCCAGCAACACACTGGCAGAGGTCTCCAGCAACACACTGGTAGAGGTCTCCAGCAACACACTGGTAGAGGTCTCCAGCAACACACTGGTAGAGGTCTCCAGCAACACACTGGCAGAGGTCTCCAGCAACACACTGGCAGAGGTCTCCAGCAACACACTGGCAGAGGTCTCCAGCAACACACTGGCAGAGGTCTCCAGCAACACACTGGTAGAGGTCTCCAGCAACACACCGGTAGAGGTCTCCAGCAACACACCGGTAGAGGTCTCCAGCAACACACTGGCAGAGGTCTCCAGCAACACACTGGCAGAGGTCTCCAGCAACACACTGGCAGAGGTCTCCAGCAACACACTGGCAGAGGTCTCCAGCAACACACTGGCAGAGGTCTCCAGCAACACACTGGCAGAGGTCTCCAGCAACACACTGGTAGAGGTCTCCAGCAACACACTGGCAGAGGGTCTCCAGCAACACACTGGCAGAGGTCTCCAGCAACACACTGGCAGAGGTCTCCAGCAACACACTGGCAGAGGTCTCCAGCAACACACTGGCAGAGGTCTCCAGCAACACACTGGCAGGGGTCTCCAGCAACACACTGGCAGGGGTCTCCAGCAACACACTGGCAGGGGTCTCCAGCAACACACTGGCAGGGGTCTCCAGCAACACACTGGCAGAAGTCTCCAGCAACACACTGGCAGAAGTCTCCAGCAACACACTGGCAGACTTCCACAAAGGCTTTAATTAAAACAAGCCATAAAAGACATATTGTACTTCCATCTCGTAACTCAACTTGACCATCCTGGGATACGTGGGTCCAATCACCAATACTTCGGTAAGTATTACAGACAATTCAGTCTACACCGTCTTGGCCACTTTTTCCCTCCGTAACACGTCTTGTGTTCAGGACTGCCCTGGGTGAACTGATCCCTGTTGACCAAGACACCACCCACATCACTTCTGCACACTAAAAATGTGATTAGAAAGACAGAAACTACTCAGGGGTCAAATAATCACATCACAGCCTTCAACATGGGGAACAAAATAGGGGGTCTGGTGCGCTCAACAGATCGCGTCAACAGCGTCACAGTCAGATGCAACACAAACAGGGAGCAACAGTTTCAAGCTCAACAAGCCACAATGTAAGACTGAGGACAGGAGATACTTTTTCACCCACAGGGGTATTAACCCATGGAACCGCCTACCCGCCGAAGCCGTAAATGCCAAAACTGTTCAATTTTAAAGTACAACTGGAAGAGATCATCACGGCAAATGGGGAGACCTTCGACAAGCCGACGGCTTCCTGTCCTCATAGAGGCCACTAGATTTAGTGACCCTCAGGTAAATATATTGACGTAAAATACAATTAGAAAGTAAAAAGAGGAACTATTGTATTTGGACAAACCGGTAAATGTCTTCTATTTTTATTGACGTTGGTAACGTCCAGTGTATGACTCAAGTCCTTAATAATAGCCGGAGTCGTGTGTAACGTGAACCATAATCCTTGTAACCATAACTGGGACGAGCATGCAAGAGGACATTACACTCACACATTAATCAGAAGGACAAATTGAAGAATTTTTCAGTGTACAATCAATGATCAAACGCTGTGAAGATAATATATTGGTGACTGAATCTATTCACGACTTTATTTGTATGTCTGATGAAACACGGGGAAGGTTTCAAAGCCATAAATTTCCCGTTGCCGGGGAGAAAAAATCTGTAAGGCATATTGAGGAAGCAAATTATTCGTCAGACGCTTCACGCGGCGGGAACAGAACCGGGGACCTAGCGGCTGGAGCCGGCTGGTGGTGGTACCACTGCGCCACCACCTTCCCCACAGTCATAGACTTCATGGTGGTTCTCAAAAAACATTCAAGGTAACACGGAGAAGGAATCCTCAAAGGGAGAGGATCGAGATGCGGAGACTGTCATATGGTGGCCCTTCCTTCTGCTATCTGGCTCTGTTCCTCCTCACACTGTTCCTCTGTCCCTCCCTCCCTGCCATCTCTCACGTCACTCCGGGTTCTCCCTCCCGGTTCTCCTCCCTCCAACCCGGTTCTCCTCCCTCCCACCCGGTTCTCCTCCCTCCCACCTGGTTCTCCTCCCTCCCACCGGGTTCTCCCCCCGGGCTAATAAGCAGAGGCGCGGTGCTCCAGTATTCATGAGAGCGGCGAGACAGTCCTGTTAGACTTCCACTTTCTCCAAATTGAAGGAAGGTAAAGCCTTGAAATATCTTTTTGCGTTATCAAGGCCCGCCTCCGTGAGCCGTTACTTTTAATATAAATTATATAGATATATATTTAGCGCATTTTGAAAAGACTATAATTAAAGTAAAGTTTGTTCATCTGTCTATATGTTCCAAGGTTGCTCTAGTATTTATATGTCCCAAGGTTGCTCTAGTATTTATATGTCCCAAGGTTGCTCTAGTATTTATATGTCCCAAGGTTGCTCTAGTATGTATATGTCCCAAGGTTGCTCTAGTATGTATATGTCCCAAGGTTGCTCTAGTATGTATATGTCCCAAGGTTGCTCTAGTATTTATATGTCCCAAGGTTGCTCTAGTATGTATATGTCACAAGGTTGCTCTAGTATGTATATGTCCCAAGGTTGCTCTAGTATGTATATGTTCCAAGGTTGCTCTAGTATGTATATGTTCCAAGGTTGCTCTAGTATGTATATGTCCCAAGGTTGCTCTAGTATTTATATGTCCCAAGGTTGCTCTAGTATTTATATGTTCCAAGGTTGCTCTAGTATGTATATGTTCCAAGGTTGCTCTAGTATTTATATGTTCCAAGGTTGCTCTAGTATTTATATGTTCCAAGGTTGCTCTAGTATTTATATGTTCCAAGGTTGCTCTTAGTATTTATATGTTCCAAGGTTGCTCTAGTATGTATATGTTCCAAGGTTGCTCTAGTATTTATATGTCCCAAGGTTGCTCTAGTATTTATATGTTCCAAGGTTGCTCTAGTATGTATATGTTCCAAGGTTGCTCTAGTATTTATATGTTCCAAGGTTGCTCTAGTATTTATATGTTCCAAGGTTGCTCTAGTATTTATATGTTCCAAGGTTGCTCTAGTATGTATATGTTCCAAGGTTGCTCTAGTATTTATATGTCCCAAGGTTGCTCTAGTATTTATATGTTCCAAGGTTGCTCTAGTATTTATATGTTCCAAGGTTGCTCTAGTATATATATGTTCCAAGGTTGCTCTAGTATTTATATGTTCCAAGGTTGCTCTTAGTATTTATATGTCCCAAGGTTGCTCTAGTATTTATATGTTCCAAGGTTGCTCTAGTATTTATATGTCCCAAGGTTGCTCTAGTATTTATATGTCCCAAGGTTGCTCTAGTATTTATATGTTCCAAGGTTGCTCTAGTATTTATATGTCCCAAGGTTGCTCTAGTATTTATATGTTCCAAGGTTGCTCTAGTATTTATATGTCCCAAGGTTGCTCTAGTATATAAATAATATAAATACTTCTATAAAGATTGAGAACATATGTTGAGATTCGGGAACAGCGCAATAACACACCACTCTCCTTGCTCTGTGCAATAACACACCACTCTCCTTGCTCTGTGCAATAACACACCACTCTCCTTGCTCTGCGCAATAACACACCACTCTCCTTGCTCTGCGCAATAACACACCACTCTCCTTGCTCTGCGCAATAACACACCACTCTCCTTGCTCTGCGCAATAACACACCACTCTCCTTGCTCTGCGCAATAACACCACCACTCCTTGCTCTGCGCAATAACACACCACTCACCTTGCTCTGCGCAATAACACACACTACTCTCCTTGCTCTGCGCAATCTCCTTGCTCTGCGCAATAACACACTACTCTCCTTGCTCTGCGCAATAACACACCACTCTCCTTGCTCTGCGCAATGACACAACTATCTTTACTTTGCGCAATAACACAAGGACTAGACCTAAAAAAGCTCGGCGCGTTATCTTCCCTACATTTCTCACAACTCACACCAACAGTCACGTGTACAGTCAGGTTAACACACCAACAGTCACGTGTACAGGCAGGTTAATACACCAACAGTCACGTGTACAGTCAGGTTAATACACCAACAGTCACGTGTACAGTCAGGTTAATACACCAACAGTCACGTGTACAGTCAGGTTAACACACCAACAGTCACGTGTACAGTCAGGTTAACACACCAACAGTCACGTGTACAGTCAGGTTAACACACCAACAGTCACGTGTACAGCCAGGTTAACACACCAACAGTCACGTGTACAGCCAGGTTAACACACCAACAGTCACGTGTACAGCCAGGTTAACACACCAACAGTCACGTGTACAGTCAGGTTAACACACCAACAGTCACGTGTACAGCCAGGTTAACACACCAACAGTCACGTGTACAGCCAGGTTAACACACCAACAGTCACGTGTACAGCCAGGTTAACACACCAACAGTCACGTGTACAGCCAGGTTAACACACCAACAGTCACGTGTATATTCAGTTAATACACCAACAGTCACGTGTACAGTCAGGTTAATACACCAACAGTCACGTGTACAGTCAGGTTAATACACCATAGATAGAACAATAGAACAAGGAGAGGTCCCTGCACTAAAGGAGGAGGCAAACCGAACAACCTTGGAGGAAATTTACCTCACCAGTGATGATGTTAAAAGGAATCTGTTGGAGCTGAATGTGTCAAAGGCTGTTGGGCTCGACAGAATCTCACCGTGGATTCTAAAAGAAGGTGCAGAAGCACTAAGTGTGCCACTCTCTATGGTGTATAACTGGTCACTGGAAACGGGAGACCTTCCGGAAAGCTGGAAGACAGCTAATGTAGTCCCAATTTACAAAAAGGGTAACAGGCAAGAGGCACTGAACTACAGGCCAGTTTCCCTAACTTGTATACCATGCAAGGTGATGAACAAGATTGTGAGGAAAAGGTTCGTAGAGCATCTGGAGGAAACAGCTTTGTAACACACCAGCATGGGTTCATAGATGGTAAATCGTGCCTCACAGGCCTAATAGAATTCTGTGACCAAGCAACACAAATTAGGCAGGAAAGAGCAGGGTGGGCAGACTGCATTTTCTTGGACTGTCAGAAAGCCTTTGACACAGTACCTCACAAAAGGCTGTTACAAAAGTTGGAGCAGCAGGCTGGAGTAAAAGGTGAGATGCTCCAGTGGATAAGGGAGTATCTAAGCAATAGGAAACAGCGAGTAACGGTGAGGGGGGAAGAGATGTCACCAGCATTGCCACAGTGCTTTGTACTCGGACCCATCCTGTTTCTAGTATATGTAAACGACCTTCCAGAGGGTAGAGACTCATTCCTCTCAATGTCTGCTGATGATGCAAAGATTATGAGAAGAATCAAAACAGATGAAGATAGACAGAGACTACAGGACGACCTGGACAAACTGGAGGAATGGCCTAGAAAATGGCTGATAAAATTCAACTCAGGAAAGTGTAAAGTAATGAAATTAGGCGAAGGAAGCAAAAGGCTGAACACAAGGTATCATCTGGGAGATGAAATCCTGCAAGAGTCAAATAGAGAGAAAGATCTGGGGGTCGATATCACACCGAACCTGTCCCCAGACGCCAACATCAAAAGGATATCATCAGCGGCATATGCTAGACTGGCCAATATAAGAACTACCTTTAGAAATTTGTGTAAGGAATCGTTCAGGACCCTGTATACCACTTATGTAAGACCAATCCTGGAGTATGCAGCTCCAGCCTGGAGTTCATACCTAGTTAAACACAAGACAAAGTTAGAGAAGATTCAGAGGTATGCCACCAGGCTCGTCCCGGAATTGAGAGGAATTAGTTACGAGGAAAGGCTAAGGGAGTTGAACCTCACAACCCTGGAAAACAGAAGAGTAAGGGGAGACATGATAACCACCTAAAAAATTCTCAGGGGAATTGACAGGGTGGACAAAGTCAAACTCTTCAGCACGGGTGGGACACGAACAAGGGGACACAGGTGGAAACATAGTACCCAGATGAGCCAGAGACGGTAGAAAGATTTTTTTCAGTGTCAGAGAAGTTAACAAATGGAATGCATTAAGTAGTGTTTTGGTGGAGGCTGACTCCATACACAGTTTCAAATATAGATATGATAGAGCCCAATAGGCTCAGGAATCTGTACGCCAGTTGATTGACAGTCGAGAGGCGGGACCAAAGAGCCAGAGCTCAACCCCCGCAAGCACAACTAGGTGAGTACAACTAGGCGAGTACCAACAGTCACGTGTACAGTCAGGTTAATACACCAACAGTCACGTGCATAGCCAAGTTAACACACAGTCACATGTCCTGCCAGTCCAACACACAGTCACATGTCCTGCCAGTCCAACACACAGTCACATGTCCTGCCAGTCCAACACACAGTCACGTGTCCTGCCAGTCCAACACACAGTCACATGTCCTGCCAGTCCAACACACAGTCACATGTCCTGCCAGTCCAACAAACAGTCACATGTCCTGCCAGTCCAACACACAGTCACATGTCCTGCCAGTCCAACACACAGTCACATGTCCTGCCAGTCCAACACACAGTCACATGTCCTGCCAGTCCAACACACAGTCACATGTCCTGCCACAACACACAGTCACATGTCCTGCCAGTCCAACACACACACAGTCCAACACACAGTCACGTGTCCTGCCAGTCCAACACACAGTCACATGTCCTGCCAGTCCAACACACAACACAGTCACATGTCCTGCCAGTCCAACACACAGTCACATGTCCTGCCAGTCCAACACACAGTCAAACAGTCCAACACACACACGTGTCCTGCCAGTCCAACACACAGTCACATGTCCTGCCAGTCCAACACACAGTCACATGTCCTGCCAGTCCAACACACAGTCACATGTCCTGCCAGTCCAACACACACACACAGTCACACAGTGTCACATGTCCTGCCAGTTAGGTGATTATTGCCAGTCCAACACACAGTCACATGTCCTGCCAGTCCAACACACAGTCACATGTCCTGCAACAATTCAGTCCATGTCCAGCAGTAAACTATGGTTTCCTGGGGTGTCAGGAATGTCCTGCCAGCACAGCTGGAGTTAACTTTTTCCTGTGCAGCTCCTGGTTAACTTTCCTGAGCAGTCATTGCCCTTGCCTGTGCAGCCACCACTCCACCATGCATGGTTGCCACTTTCCTGGGCAGCCAGTTTAAAATCTCGTTTAGTTATAACATTGTCCTGCGCTGCCACCACAATATCGTCACTAAATTGTCCTGTATCAACCTGTTCTCTCGAATAGCACATCGGAGTTGGACGTATAAGTCTCCCTACTGCCAAAAAATGATTTACTAAAATCATAGCGGCTCGCAAAAGTTGACGTGATATTCCGTTTTCTATTCGTGGTCCTCAGTTAGGTTAGGTTCGGGCAAATTAGTACATTTGTTGTGGCGTGAACGCTCGCGAGGACGCGTGTGCAGCCACTGTGATATCATGTTAAGTCACTACAGTGTCCGGTGGAGCCATTGATATATGTCTTTATACTACAGTGTACTGTGCAGCTAATGTGCTGTCATGTTACGTAACAGGAAAGTCCACTACGGGTTCACCACAGCCCGTGCTACTTGGAACATTTTGTTACAAGTAGCTAAATCTAAAACAAGAACATTCGTAAAAGCAGAGGCAATGAAGCCAAATCCGCACTTTTTGGCTTTTAGGCAAAAGTCCGAATTCGGCCTCAACCCTTTTTAGGGTGTATATAAAGTCTGGGCAACAGACACTGATGGCTTCTGGTCTTTTTAGGGTCCGTCCAGAGTCAGGGCAGAGTTCCGGTTCCGGCTCCAGGCCTACTCTCAGGCTGGAATTCAAGGGCTCTAGGTACAGGGGACATTAAATCTTATTCACCAATTTACGAGTTTCCATTTCAGGCACTTAAAGTGATTCCACTCTGCTCTCAATAACATTCATTTTCTGTCCTGTTATTTTCTTACTCCATTCATCTTCACTACAGCTGCAAGCCCCACAAGTTGACTCTCTTGACTCATCAACAGGTCCTCATCAACAGGTTCTACATTGTTCCCCAACATATTCATGTCGACCAACACCTATTCTCAGGCGGCGTCTGCCCAACACCCTCACCAGTCACTACACCCACCAGCAGCGACAGTCACCTCTGCTCTCCTCAACACCCTCACCAGTCACTACACCCACCAGCAGCGACAGTCACCTCTGCTCTACTCAACACCCTCACCAGTCACTACACCCACCAGACGCGACAGTCACCTCTGCTCTCCTCAACACCCTCACCAGTCACTACACCCACCAGCAGTGACAGTCACCTCTGCTCTCCTCAACACCCTCACCAGTCACTACACCCACCAGCAGTGACAGTCACCTCTGCTCTCCTCAACACCCTCACCAGTCACTACACCCACCAGCAGCAACAGTCACCTCTGCTCTCCTCAACACCCTCACCAGTCACTACACCCACCAGCAGCAACAGTCACCTCTGCTCTCCTCAACACCCTCACCAGTCACTACACCCACCAGACGCGACAGTCACCTCTGCTCTCCTCAACACCCTCACCAGTCACTACACCCACCAGCAGTGACAGTCACCTCTGCTCTCCTCAACACCCTCACCAGTCACTACACCCACCAGCAGTGACAGTCACCTCTGCTCTCCTCAACACCCTCACCAGTCACTACACCCACCAGCAGTGACAGTCACCTCTGCTCTCCTCAACACCCTCACCAGTCACTACACCCACCAGCAGTGACAGTCACCTCTGCTCTCCTCAACACCCTCACCAGTCACTACACCCACCAGCAGTGACAGTCACCTCTGCTCTCCTCAACACCCTCACCAGTCACTACACCCACCAGCAGTGACAGTCACCTCTGCTCTCCTCAACACCCTCACCAGTCACTACACCCACCAGCAGTGACAGTCACCTCTGCTCTCCTCAACACCCTCACCAGTCACTACACCCACCAGACGTGACAGTCACCTCTGCTCTCCTCAACACCCTCACCAGTCACTACACCCACCAGCCGTGACAGTCACCTCTGCTCTCCTCAACACCCTCACCAGTCACTACACCCACCAGCAGTGACAGTCACCTCTGCTCTCCTCAACACCCTCACCAGTCACTACACCCACCAGCAGTGACAGTCACCTCTGCTCTCCTCAACACCCTCACCAGTCACTACACCCACCAGCAGTTTGACAGTCACCTCTGGACTCCTGTAGATACTGTAACTCCGAAGTGCTTTCTAGTTTGCTCCATCTTCATCAGTGTATATAATTGATGCATTTCTTATGTTATAGAATTATCTGAATTTATTCATTTGTGCCACATTATGTGTCTCTGGGAACAAGTTTACAGCTCTTAGTTTCCACTTAGAAGCTTATAACACAGTCACTTGTCTGCCACTAATTCAGATCCCTGACAGACCAACCAGATTAACAGATGATCGGTCAACAAGGGCTTACCTAGTTACGTGTGCTGATGCTCCCTTCACCAGAACTGCCTACAAGTACTTCTGGTTCAGTCCTTAACGAAAACTGACCGGCCAGCTCACTTCTGGTTCACTCAGGCAGCTTGACACCACTTGCTGGACGTGGTTCACCCCGACAAGTGCGCCTCCACACACCCAGTACACAGGACTGTATCCCAGGAAGCGTTCACTCTGGGGCCCCTTTACCCCCTACAACTACGATTTCTGGATATGTCAGTGGTGCACGGTGCGCCCCTGGAGTTCCCTGAAAAACCTCTCCGGCGATTCTTCGGGAGGTATGGTGCTGTCATCAGTGTGCGGGTGAAACAAGCTGTCCTCGGGAAAGTATGCTGGGAAGCAGACGAACGTCCGTACATTAGGTATGCGCCTGCGGTCGGATATCCCATCTTTTGTCCGGCTGCTGGGCTACTACGTTCGGGGTGTACTATGCCCGGCAGCCCCGTACTTGTTTCCGGTGTGGCCAGTTGGGGCATCAGGCTGCCGGGTGCTCTGAGACCAACCCGTTCTCTCGCCAATTTAATAAGTCAATATTGACTTATTAGTTGCGTGCATAGGTGACATACTAAACATAATAGTTTCCCTTGAAAAGCTTCATAGAAAACACCGACCTTACCTAACCTACTTAGTATGTTAAAATAAGCATCTTATAGCTCCGTAATTACAATTGTTACTTAACCTATTATAGGTATAGGTTAGGTAATAATTGTAATTACGAAGCAATAAGATGCTTATCTTAACATACTGAGTAGGTTACGTAAGGTCGGTGTTTCTATGAAGCTTTCAAGGGAAACTATTATGTTAAGTATGTCACCTATGCACATATTTAATAAGTCAATATTGACTTATTAAATTTGCGAGAACGGGTTGCTGAGACACCTGCTGCACCCGTTAACTTATTCCGGAGGAGGATTTCCCGCCGCTCCCTCAGGGCGTGGATTCCGGAGATGAAGTGGAGCAGGTCCCAGTCGCTGCTGATGCGGCCCCTCCTGCGTCACCCGACATGCCCCCGGTGCTTGTTGTCCCTCAGCCGAGTGCGTCTGCGTCTTCCTCGACTCCTGCTGCTGTGCCTGGTCCTGCACCCTCGCCAGGTGTTCCGGCTGTGCTGGGTGTTGGGGGTGCTGCGGAGCATCCTGTTGTGTGCGGCCCGGTTCCCCATGTGGTTGAGGCTGCTGCAGTACTGCGACGGGCGTTGGTTCGCCCGGTTCGTGAGGGCCGTAGTTCTGGGTCCGCCTCCGGCTGTGAGGATGTGCGGCCGGTGCCCAAGCGTTCTAGGCGCTCTTCTACTGCTTGGCTGATATGGAGGACTACGACGCGGGTGGAGCTTCGGGAGATGGTGTGGTGGTTCCAGGTGCCTCGTGCTCTACGACGCTGGTGGTGGCTGATGTCCATGTGTCGGCTGTTGACGATGATTGTGCGTCTAATTTACCTCCTGTTCTTTCTCCTGCAGAAGGTTCTCCGCAGTGGGAGGTGGTTGCTCCTACGGGCGTGGATGGTGTGGATCCTGGTGCGAGCCGAGGCATCAAGCTGGTGCTGAAAAAGGATGCCAAGCGTGGGGGGTCCCGGCAGGTGCAACGTTCAGTGGTTGCCGAGGAGCCCTGTGAGGCAGCTGAGGAGGCTCCCAGTGTGCTGCCCATTGCCCGGCCTCTTGGGAAGGAGCCTCTCCCTCTCATCTTGGCCTCCGGAGTGGCGATGGATGCTGACCATCCGTTGCATTTTGAAATTGTTGACCGTGTGCGTCCTGCTCCGTGGTGCCCTTCTACCATCTGGATTCGTCGGGCTAAGTGTTTTATTGTGGGTGTGCCAGAGTTAATGCCCGATCCTCGTACGCTCAATAGTGACCATGTTTCGGAGGACATTGTTACTTTGGGAAGCGTACTGTATTCGCTTCCCGGCGGAAGAGTGGCCGGACAAGTATGAGATCTTTTCGTAGTCTGTGTGCTTGCTGTGTGTTTTCTTTTTCTTTTGTTTTCTTGTGTTTTGATGTTGGCCCTTCAGGCCGGTGTTTAGTGACTTGTGTTTTTGCCTGCTTTTTTATTGTAATTGGCCTCGCCTTTTGTTACGGGGCGTTCATGTATTGATTTTCTGTTGCTTTACCTGTTGACTCTTGTTGTATGTTTTGTTTTTTGGAGGTGTTGTTTTGTACTGTGATTGCTGGATTGCCATTGTATTCTGTTTTATGTTTTGATGTATGCTGTATTTTCATGTTTTTTCTTGTGTATGTGTTTTGTTGTGCTATGCTGTTTTGTTGTGCTCTGGGCTGTCGGCCCTTCTGGCCGGTGGTCTATTGTTTTCCTTTATGTATTCTGTATTTTTATTGTATTTAATTTGCATGCTCTGCATGTAAAAAAAAAAAAAAAAAAAAAAAAAAAAATAAGATTTCTGGGACTCGACGCTTGGCGACCCTCCCTTTTCCGCCTAATAAGTCCAGCTTACACTGACACTATAGTGACCAGAGACATTGTGTCTCTGGGGACGTTGTCCCCCGGACGGTCCCCCTCGACGTCACAGCCTTGTCTTTGTTTATGAAGTGACTTTGTTGTCCGACTTTCCTTAAGGTGTTGTTAATTACCACAACATCATAATATGGCAACAATGGAAACTGAAGGAAAATTGTTACTACCTTCAAGATGGTGGACGTCTGTCCCTCGATGACTTACCTGAAATGTCACGAGAATTATTTATATTCTTTTTGACAAGTTTTTATTCATTAAAATTCTGATGCACCACATTAATAATCATATCTTAATCCACATATATAAGCAACGCAGGTAAAGGTGATGTTTGACCATCAAGGTGATGTTTACCTTGACAGACGAGACGCTGGAGTAGCTCGTCTTGACGGACGAGAGCGCTAGTGTAGTGAGGCCAGGCAGGACAAGTGGTTGACAGCGTTGCCAGCGACACACTCGCACAAATATATCAAGCCGACGTAATATTTCAGCACAAGACGAGAAACACTGCATGAAAGAATTAAGAGGCACCGACACGCACGTAATTTTGCCACATCGGTTATGGCTTACCTTCGTCTAATATTTCCTGTAAATCACTAAACTATCCCGAGTAAGTCCTTCGCCGCGTACTGCAGTTACCGCGTGTTCTGCCCTGGTGTTTCTCACACATAATGAAACTTTAGTTCACTCCTACCAGACGTCCAAATAACGGTGGAGTGATTACGGTACCTGCACCTATTAAAAACGTTATAATTGTACCAACCCGTTCTCGACTCAAGTCCATTCCATCCAGCGGTCGACCCCACAGAAACATTCATAAATTTTAACATGCTGTTCATTCAAAACGGTAATGTTCTCAAATATAAATTAATATTATAATATATTAGCACATTGTGCATATATAGGCATAGGTTAGGTTAGATGCTTAGGTTCTGTTGGCGATTATTTGTATTTGTAGTACGTGGGTGAAGCATTTATAGCGTTGTGATTCGAACAAAATTCGTCAGTGAAGCACTTGTTCCGGATATGTTCGAACGTCAGCAGTTGTGAGTCGTGTGTAAACCGTTTTTCATTCATAAACAGGGGGTTTGGCGGGTACATGGAATCACTTTTTGATCTTTGTTTGGAGGACGGGCTGCCACCCGCCAAGTCCCCTGTTTATGAATGAAACACGGTTTACACATGACTCACAACTGCTGACGTTCGAACATATCCGGAACAAGTGCTTCACTGACGAATTTTGTTCGAATCACAACGCTATAAATGCTTCACCCACGTACTACAAATACAAATAATCGCCAACAGAACCTAAGCATCTAACCTAACCTATGCCTATATATGCACAATGTGCTAATATATTATAATATTAATTTATACTTGAGAACATTACCGTTTTGAATGAACAGCATGTTAAAATTTATGAATGCGTCTGTGGGGTCGACCGCTGAATGTAATGGACTTGAGTCGAGGACGGGTTGTGTGTAAACCGTTTTTCATTCATAAACAGGGGGTTTGGCGGGTGCATGGAATCACTTTTGGGTCTTTGTTTATGAGGACTGACTGCTCAAACTAAAGATCCAAAAGTGATTCCATCCACCCGCCAAACCCCCTGTTTATGAATGAAAAACGGTTTACACACGACTCACAACTGATTTCGTTCGAACACTTCCGGAACAAGTGCTTCACTCGAGTTTTGTTCGAACCACATCGCTATAAATGCTTCACCCACGTACTACAAATGCAAATAATCGCCAACCGAACCTAAACACCTAACCTAACCTAACCTATACCTATATATGCACAATATGCTAATATGTTATAATATTAATTTATATTTGAGAAAATTTTTGTTTTCAATGAACAGCATGTACAAATTTATGAATGCATCTGTGGGGTCGACCGCTGGGTGTAATGGACTTGAGTCGAGGACGGGTTGCGTAAACACATTAAATAATTTTAACGTATCTTGTACTGGAAATCGGCCTTTTCTCAAATATAAATTTATAGTAATATATATACTAGAACTTGGTAAATAGTTAGTTTTGGGTTAGGTTACGTTGTGTTGTTTAGGTTCTACTGGAAATTCTTGGCGGGAAGCATTTACAGGTGTGATTCGAACAGATAACGTCAGCAAAGCCCTGTTAGAGAAGCGGGTGAACGACATCTGTTGTGCAAAGTCCATTCCATCCAGCGGTCGTCCCCACAGACGCATTCAAAAATTTTTACAAGCTGTTCATTCATAACAGGAATTTTATCAAATATAAATTATTATAATATAGTATCATATTGTGCATATATAGGCATAGGTTAGGTTAGGTGTTTAGGTTCTGTTGGGTATTTGTAGTACGTGGGTACTCGCCTAATTGTGCTTGCGGGGGTTGAGCTTTGGCTCTTTGGTCCCGCCTCTCAACTGTCAATCAACTGGTGTACAGATTCCTGAGCCTACTGGGCTCTATCATATCTACATTTGAAACTGTGTATGGAGTCAGCCTGTAACACTGTAAAAGTGTTTGGGTTAGTTTATTTAAAATATATATAGAGTACACGAGTCACAGACAAGGATCTGAGAGGCGCCAGTTGTCTGCCTGAGATCTCACACCTCTAACCGTTAATGACCCCAAGTGACCTGAGGTCAGATCATGAGAATTTCACCTTGCTTCCGCTAAGCTTATAGTTGGAGCCTGGTAGCCTTCAAACTTGCCGACGTTTAAGGAGTGGCTTGGTAGAGTGCCGGAGGCTATCTACTTATGGGCGGAGTTAGCTACTAGGTTCCCCAATATAAACTCGGAGAGCTATCGAGCAAAGAGCATTAAGAGACAGAACAGCAGACGAGAGCAGAGACGACGTCCCTACCAGGGAGGCTGTCGGCCGGCAGGGGCGAGACAGTCTCTGTCAACTACAGACCCCCCCCCCTCTCTATTCAACTTAGACTCAGTCCTCGGTGAGTGAACATTAAGGTGACTTGGTCGTGTTTTACAAGTGTTGTGTGATGATCAGGGGCAGTCAAGTTGTAGGGTTCTCGAATTCGCTTTACCTGTTGCCTCTTGTTGTATGTTTTGTTTTTTGGAGGTGTTGTTTTGTACTGTGATTGCTGGATTGCCATTGTATTCTGTTTTATGTTTTGATGTATGCTGTATTTTTCATGTTTTTCTTGTGTATGTGTTTTGTTGTGCTATGCTGTTTTGTTGTGCTCTGCTGTCGGCCCTTCTGGCCGGTGGTCTATTGTTTTCCTTTATGTATTCTGTATTTTTATTGTATTTAATTTGCATGCTCTGCATGTAAAAATAAAAATAATAAAAAAAAAAAACTAAGATTTCTGGGACTCGACGCTTGGCGACCCTCCCTTTTCCGCCTAATAAGTCCAGCTTACACTGACACTATAGTGACCAGAGACATTGTGTCTCTGGTGACGTTGTCCCCCGGACGGTCACCCTCGACGTCACAGCCTTGTCTTTGTTTATGAAGTGACTTTGTTGTCCGACTTTCCTTAAGGTGTTGTTAATTACCACACATCATAATATGGCAACAATGGAAACTGAAGGAAATTGTTACATACCTTCAAGATTGGTGGATACACACGACTCACAACTGATGACGTTCGAACACTTCCGGAACAAGTGCTTCACTGACGAATTTTGTTCGAACCACAACGCTGTAAATGCTTCACCCACGTACTACAAATACAGATAATCGCCATCAGAACCTAAACACCTAACCTAACCTAACCTAACCTATGCCTATATATTTGCACGACATGCTAATATAATATAATATTAATTTATATTTGAGAAAGTTCCCGATTTGAATGAACAGCATGTAAAAATTTATGAATACGTCTGTGGGGGTCGACCTCTGGATGGAATGGACATGAGTCGAGAACGAGTTGACTTTCGAGCTCTGCCTGGCCACCACATTCAGCAGCCCGTCCTCCAAACAAAGATCCAAAAGTGATTCCATCCACCCGCCAAACCCCCTGTTTATGAATGAAAAGCGGTTTACACACGACTCACAACTGATTTCGTTCGAACACTTCCGGAACAAGTGCTTCACTGACGAGTTTTGTTCGAACCACAACGCTATAAATGCTTCACCCACGTACTACAAATGCAAATAATCGCCAACCGAACCTAAACACCTAACCTAACCTATGCCTATATATGCACAATATGCTAATATATTATAATATTAATTTATATTTGAGAAAATTCTTGTTTTGAATGAACAGCATGTTAAAATTTATGAATGCGTCTGTGGGGTCGACCGCTGGACTTGAGTCGAGGACGGGTTGCAAGATTTCACCTCCCAGATGGTACCTCATGTTCAGCCTTCTGCTCCCTTCACCTAGTTTCATCACTTTGCACTTACACTTGACTTAAACTTTTGTTTTCATTTTCTAGACAAACGTTTCAGCCCGTCTAGATCATTCCTCTAATTTGTCTCTGTCAATCATCATCTGTCTTGATTCTTTCTCATAAATTTTTCACCATCAGCAAACATCGAGAGGAATGAGTCTATTCCCTCTAGAAGATCATTTACATATGTCAGAAACAGAATGGGTCCAAGTACTGAGCCCTGTGGGACTCCGCTGGTGACATCTCGCCACCATGATGTCCCCCCCCTCACCGTTACTCGTTGTTTGCTGTTGCTTAGGTACTCCCTTATTCAGTGGAGCATCTTACCTTTTACTCCTGCCTGTTGCTCCAACTTTTGTAACAGCCTTTTATGCAGTAGCTGTGTCAAAGGCTTTCTGACAGTCCAAGAAAATGCAGTCTGTGTACGCATTGACATTCAATACTCTGATGGCACCACTTTCCGGTTATTTAATTTTATAATAATTATAAAATAAACCAATTAATTAATAATTATAAAATTAAAAAATTGTGTTGGGGACAGGAAGCCAGAGTGTATTCATACACGTTTGGCTTAAATCGAGGGCACCCCCCACCACCCAGGGAATGAATTACTGACCCCGCTGAGGATACAACCCCACAAGAAGCCGACTAACTCCTGGGGTACCTACTGGCTGCTTGGTGAACAGTGGCATTAGGTGAAAGGAAACGTGTCAAACCATTTTTGTCCCCAACCCGTCCTCGACTCGAGTCCATTCCATCCAGTAGTCGACCCCACAGACGCACTCATAATTTTAACATGTTTTTCATTCAAAACAGGAATTTTTTCAAATATAAATTAATATATAATATATTAGCATATTGTGTATAAATAGGCATAGGTTAGGTTAGGTTAGGTGTTTAGGTTCTGTTGGCGATTATTTGTATTTGTAGTACGTGGGTATATTTACAGCTTTAGGTTCTGTTGGCGATTATTTGTATTTGTAGTACATGGGTGAAGCATTTACAGCGTTGTGGTTCGAACATAATTCGTCAGTGAAGCACTTGTTCCGGAAGTGTTCGAACGTCAGCATTGGAGTCGTGTGTAAACTGTTTTTCATTCAAATCAGCTGGGGGTTTGCGGGTGCATGGAATCACTTTTGGGTCTTTTTTGGAGGACGGGCTGTGAATGGCAGCCCGTCCTCCAAACAAAGATCCAAAAGTGATTCCATGCACCCGCCAAACCCCCTGTTTATGAATGGAAAGCGGTTTACACACGACTCACAACTGCTGACGTTCGAACATATCCGGAACAAGTGCTTCACTGACGAATTTTGTTCGAATCACAACGCTATAAATGCTTCACCCACGTACTACAAATACAAATAATCGCCAACAGAACCTAAACACCTGACCTAACCTAATCTATGCCTATATATACACAATATGCCAATATATTATAATATTAATTTATACTTGAGAAAATTCCCGTTTTGAATGAACAGCATGTAAAAATTTATGAATGCGTCTGTGGGGTCGACCGCTGAATGTAATGAACTTGAGTCGAGGACGGGTTGGGTGAGATTAGTGTGACTGGATATTGAAATATTGGCCAACTTTTTGCGTGTTTTTCTATAGTCTGTTGACGTAACATTAATTTTGTTTTAAATGGATTGCGGATACTACAGACATTGTTCTGTGCTTAACAGGTCCGTGAAGTGTATTGTGCATATCGGTAAGCAAACACCAGGCAGAACACGCGGTAACTGCTGTACGCGGCGAAGGGCTAACTCGGGATATTTTAGTGATTTACAGGAAATATTAGACGAAGTAAGCCATAACCGATGTGGCAAAATTACGTGCGTGTCGGTGCCTCTTATTCTTTCCTGCAGTGTTTCTCGTCTTGTGCTGAAATATTACGTCGGCTTGATATATTTGTGTGAGTGTGTCGCTGGCAACGCTGTCAGCCACTTGTCCTGCCTGGCCTCACTACACCAGCGCTCTACTCCATCAAGACGAGCTACTCCACGTCTCGTCCGTCAGGTAAACAACCCTTGATGGTCAGCGTCACCTTTACCTGCGTTTGCTTATATAGTGGTTAAATATGA
>NW_025553984.1:0-5000 GCF_020424385.1 Procambarus clarkii
AGAGAGAGAGAGAGAGAGAGAGAGAGAACAATCAAGACTAATACGATTGGTATACTTTACCACAAGAAACAATCAAGAGTAATACAAACTCCCCAAAAATTCGAATCTTACAATTCTTTTACAATAACAACCAAATGGTTCTGGTTGTCCGTAATAACCCTAACATTAACAGCCTCGTTGAAATCGAAGACAGCTTTCTCGCTGTCTAACGCCCCCCCCCCACCCCCTCTTGTACCAGAACAACACCCTTAAGACTCTAAAATGTGTCCATTGTTGAGAATTGTTCATAGTTTGGGTAATATGAGCTATATATATATATATATATATATATATATATATATATATATATATATATATATATATATATATATATATATATATATATATATATATATATATATATATATATATATATATGCCTATTGTTAAATATTTTTGAAACCTAAATGTCAGGGAGATATAATTAGAGTGCAATTACACACGCTAATTGGAACCTTTCACTCTACCACATGCACGCGAGTCTGCATCCATTTCCCACAATGCACGAAGCATCATCCATCATCCTAAAGCATAAACCTCATCCACTCCCCCCCCCCACAGAAATTAGGATCAAGGCAATTTACAATTATATCGAGGAACAAATTGAAAAAAAAACTTTCAATTATGATTTATGTTCCTTTCAGGTATGGCGAATGAACTAACTAATAAATATAACTAGGAACTGCTCATAATTAGATTGGAGGATTGGATTGGCCAGTATTGGAGGATTTTCTGCAATCAGAACAGGACAACCATCTTCTTGAGGTTATCTTGAGATGATTTCGGGGCTTTAGTGTCCCCGCGGCCCGGTCTTCGACCAGGCCTCCACCCCCAGGGAGCAGCCCGTGACAGCTGACTAACACCCAGGTACCTATTTTACTGCTAGGTAACAGGGGCAGAGGGTAAAAAGAAACTCTGCCCATTGTTTCTCGCCGGCGCCTGGGATCGAACCCAGGACCACAGGATCACAAGTCCAGCGTGCTGTCCGCTCGGCCGACCGGCTCCCCACTAGCATTTATCTTGCTAAATCAAATAATGATTGCAGGAAATTTGGCAAACTTTTGAGCAATGAATTTAAGAACCCAAAAAAATAGTTTTGGTCAGAAATAAATGGAATTTCTCTTTTGGTATCAGAGAGAAGAGACAATAAATGGTCCACCGAGGTAGATGCTGTTGTTGATGCTGTTGATGATGAGAGTTTATGCTGTCATCTGATGAGTAGCCTTCCTGTTGATGATGTTGTACTCAGATGAGATGAGTGACCTTCCTGTTGATGCTGCTGCTGACCTCAGATGAGATGAGTAACCTTCCTGTTGATGATGCTGTGCTGAGATGAGATGAGTGACCCTCCTGTTGATGATGCTGTGCTGAGATGAGATGAGTGACCTTCCTGTTGATGCTGCTGTACTCAGATGAGATGAGTGACCTTCCTGTTGATGATGCTGTGCTGAGATGAGATGAGTGACCTTCCTGTTGATGCTGCTGTGCTGAGATGAGATGAGTGACCTTCCTGTTGATGCTGCTGTGCTGAGATGAGATGAGTGACCTTCCTGTTGATGCTGCTAACCTCAGATGAGATGAGTGACCTTCCTGTTGATGCTGATGCTGTACTCAGATGAGATGAGTGTCTTCCTGTTGATGATGCTGACCTCAGATGAGATGAGTGACCTTCCTGTTGATGCTGCTGACCTCAGATGAGATGAGTGACCTTCCTGTTGATGCTGCTGACCTCAGATGAGATGAGTGACCTTCCTGTTGATGCTGATGCTGTACTCAGATGAGATGAGTGTCTTCCTGTTGATGCTGCTGACCTCAGATGAGATGAGTGACCTTCCAGTTGATGCTGCTGACCTCAGATGAGATGAGTGACCTTCCTGTTGATGCTGCTGCTGACCTCAGATGAGATGAGTGACCTTCCTGTTGATGCTGCTGACCTCAGATGAGATGAGTGACCTTCCTGTTGATGCTGCTGACCTCAGATGAGATGAGTGACCTTCCTGTTGATGCTGTTGCTGACCTCAGATGAGATGAGTGTCTTCCTGTTGATGCTGCTGACCTCAGATGAGATGAGTGACCTTCCTGTTGATGCTGCTGACCTCAGATGAGATGAGTCACCTTCCTGTTGATGGTGCTGACCTCAGATGAGATGAGTGACCTTCCTGTTGATGATGCTGACCTCAGATGAGATGAGTGACCTTCCTGTTGATGCTGCTGCTGACCTCAGATGAGATGAGTGACCTTCCAGTTGATGCTGCTGACCTCAGATGAGATCAGTGACCTTCCTGTTGATGCTGTTGCTGACCTCAGATGAGATGAGTGACCTTCCTGTTGATGTTGCTGACCTCAGTTGAGATGAGTCACCTTCCTGTTGATGCTGCTGACCTCAGATGAGATGAGTCACCTTCCTGTTGATGGTGCTGACCTCAGATGAGATGAGTGACCTTCCTGTTGATGATGCTGACCTCAGATGAGATGAGTGATCTTCCTGTTGATGCTACTGCTGACCACAGATGAGATGAGTGACCTTCCTGTTGATGGTGCTGACCTCAGATGAGATGAGTCACCTTCCTGTTGATGTTGCTCTCCGTTACCACATCCGCAGCGTTGTCAACTTCAGAACAGGAAAAACACCCCTCCCCCCCCCCCCCACAAAACCATAACCCCAAACAGTGTCATTGTCCACACAAAACATTGAGTACCAGACGCAAAGGTTCAATAAAACCTGGAATATTGTAAACAGCTCGTGAGTATTTAGTAAAACAAGACCGTCAACAAATATAAAAAAATCATTGACCTTATTAGCAAACTGAATGAATACACTAATAAAACTGGTGAACTACACAGTTTTACTCACAAGATTTACTCACGAGTTTACTCACAAGATTTACTCACAACTTTACTCACAAGATTTACTCACAACTTTACTCACAAGATTTACTCACAACTTTACTCACAACTTTACTCACAACTTTACTCACAAGATTTACTCACAACTTTACTCACAAGATTTACTCACAACTTTACTCACAAGATTTACTCACAACTTTACTCACAAGATTTACTCACAACTTTACTCACAAGATTTACTCACAACTTTACTCACAAGATTTACTCACAACTTTACTCACAAGACCGGCTCCACAATGGGAGCCGGTCGGCCGAGCGGACAGCACACTGGACTTGTGATCCTGTGGTCCCGGGTTCGATCCCGGGCGCCAGCGAGAAACGATGGGCACAGTTTCTTTCACTCTATGCTCCTGTTACCTAGCAGTAAAATAGATACCTGGGTGTTAGTCAGCTGTCACGGGCTGCTTCCTGGGGGGTGGAGGCCTGGTCGAGGACCGGGCCGCGGGGACACTAAAGCCCCGAAATCATCTCAAGATAACCTCAAGATCACTTTAGTTACAACAAAACAAAGAAACTTTCACTCTTTCAAAACTTTCTTTTTGCATGAGCTTCATGAAATATTTAATACGTGTTTTTAGTGAGGGAGGGGGGGGGGGAGGGGGGGTCACACACACACAGCTTGGGCAAGCACAGCCTGAGGATGGGGGTTAGGAGGGGGGTCGGTCGCTGCTTGGACTAGCAGGTCTCTGGAAACGTGATGACACTGAAGATGCAACCTGTCTAAATATCAACTTTCCTTATTAGAGGGAAGAAATTAGGTTTTTATCTTGAGCAGACACGTGTCTTAATTGACGAAGGAGGAATCAAAGGAGGAAAATAATCAGGTGTAAATGGAATTATGTGCAAATTTACAATTTACAAGTTAAAGGAACAATAATTAAGTTGAGAGTCAGTAAACAACATGCTAGAACCTCTTCCAGGAGTCAGTAAACAACATGCTGGAACCTCTTCCAGGAGTCAGTAAACAACATGCTAGAACCTCTTTCAGGAGTCAGTAAACAACATGCTGGAACCTCTTCCAGGAGTCAGTAAACAACATGCTGGAACCTCTTCCAGGAGTCAGTAAACAACATGCTGGAACCTCTTCCAGGAGTCAGTAAACAACATGCTGGAACCTCTTCCAGGAGTCAGTAAACAACATGCTGGAACCTCTTCCAGGAGTCAGTAAACAACATGCTAGAACCTCTTCCAGGAGTCAGTAAACAACATGCTAGAACCTCTTCCAGGAGTCAGTAAACAACATGCTAGAACCTCTTCCAGGAGTCAGTAAACAACATGCTGGAACCTCTTCCAGGAGTCAGTAAACAACATGCTAGAACCTCTTTCAGGAGTCAGTAAACAACATGCTGGAACCTCTTTCAGGAGTCAGTAAATCAAATGCTGGAACCTTCTTCCAGGAGTCAGCGGATATTATGCAGAGCGCCTTGTGTTGCGGTTGCCAAATTCTAGTTGTCCACGAGGTTGGGTCAGGTGCGGAACTTTAAGAGCATCAACCTTATACAGAACCGCCACCAACATCTCTCCAGTGTTAATGGCTCTGATGAAGAGATGAGTCGGACCAGAAACGATACATGTCAAGAGATGAGTCGTCTCACACGACTCTGCCTCGTCCAGAACCCGGATAATTAATTGGTCGTTAGCCATCCAGGAGAGCAGTGCATACTCTCAGTTAGAAGCTAATTTGTGCTTCATACAAGGTTTTACAACCGCTGCTGTCAAGAAGATGCGAGATTGAAGGCTGTGAATTCCTTCCCAAGATGTTAATTTAATCACCCAGTGCAAGGTTGTTCAACCTCCTCCCAAATGCAAATTAATCATCTGAATTGATCCCATTAAATTGATTCATTGTATTGATCATTCACTAAATTGATCATTATATTGCGGTGGTGGTGACAACTTCGGTTATAAAAGACTTCTGATATACATTAAATTATGTAACTAGACAAGATTGTAAATTTGATTGTAACTTGACGAAATAAATAGATGGTTATCAAGTTCATGAACTTTAGGTTCAATTTTCGAAACAGTTTCACTTATCTTTGAAACATTTTCTA
>NW_025553984.1:10000-22500 GCF_020424385.1 Procambarus clarkii
ACACACACACACACACACACACACACACACACACACACACACACACACACAGGGCAGGTGTAAATATAATATATGTATAGACACACACAGTGTGGGCAGATATACACCATAGCCAGGTATGTATATACAACATATATAGACATACAGAGTGTGGGCAGATATACACCATGCGAATTAAACAAATACTGAAGCAAGGAGGATTGAAAGGGATCCAGCCTTCACGCTTACGAGCCTCTCACGGGTGTGTGGACACGGAAATCCCCAACTCTGACCTATTTCCACACACCTGGCACGACCTACAGACCTGACACGGGCTGAGCCGTGACACACACACCTGACACGGGCTGAGAACCGTGAGAAAGAGAACCGGTTTTCCGAACGGAAGAAACCTTCGGTTCTCTCAGAGAACCTCAACAAAACCATCCAGGAGATATTTCCAACTAAATCTTCACTGCATAGATAGATAGATAGATATTGATCGACTTGAGAATGGTCCAGGACGGACCGAAACGTCGTCGTCCCTTCACTTTCTAGTGTGTGGTCTGGTCAACATACTTCAGCCACGTTATTGTGACTCATCGCCTGCAGATAGATAGATAGATAGATAGATAGATAGATAGATAGATAGATAGATAGATAGATAGATAGATAGATAGATAGATAGATAGATAGACACTGCTAGAGTGACTTGACACCTCTAGCGTCTAAACTGACATAGATATTCTAATTCTCCTTTACTTGCTCTATAGGATTAGATTTCAAGTATTTATTAATTTTTTAACATTTATGAAACTTTTATATATTAAGGAATTTTTTTTTAATAAAATGAAGGGAACTATATTTAGGGGGTTGTGTGTGTCAGGTGTTGGCGGTGTTGTGCGTTTCAGGTGTTGTCATCAGGTGTTTTCTCTCTCCTTACATATGCAAAATGAGTTTGGTGAGCAGGTCATTTGAGCAGATATAATTTCTCTTATTTAATTTAGGTGATTAAGTTTTCTAATTCCACAGAGGGAAGGGTTATGGAGACCCAGTTAGTGTGTGTGTGTGTGTGTGTGTGTGTGTGTGTGTGTGTGTGTGTGTGTGTGTGTGTGTGTGTGTGTGTGTATATTTAACTATTTCTGTATTTCTGTCAGAATAAGCCAGCTGTTAGCTCTTGGATCCCGCCTTTCTAACCATCGGTTGTCCAATGTACTGACTCCCGACCTATTTGTGTCTAATTTACCTACTCTCTCTCTCTCTCTCTCTCTTTCTCTCTCTCTCTTTCTCTCTCTCACTCTCTCTCTCTTTCACACACACACAAAGAGTACCTATCAGGAGGAAGGCAAAGAGTGATAGTAAGGGAAGAGGTATCAGACTGAAGAGAGGTAGTGAGAGGAGTACCTCAAGGATCAGTACTAGAACCCATCCTGTTGCTAATATCTGAAAAGGATCTAGTTGAGGAAGTAAGCTCATTCGTATCCCTGTTTGCTGACGATGCTAAGCTAATGAGACGAATCAGAACTGAGGAGGACTGCCATATAACAAGATGACCTCTACACCTCCAGTGATGGTCTAAGAAAATGGCTACTAGAGTTTAACCCTGGCAAATGCAAGGTTATGGGGGATAGGAGTTGGAGGGGGGGGATTTGATATAGAGTACAGGATGAAGGGAAGGCAACTTCCCACCTCTGGAGAAAAGAGGAAGACTTTAGGAGTGGAGATAACTGGAGATCTAGCACCAGAGGCTGACATCAGCAGGATAACGAGGATAGCAGTTACTGGCAAACTTCCCGTTATCCTTCACCAACTTAGATCCCTTCCCAGCGTTGTATACTCCCTTAGTGAGACCTGTTACTGAGTATGCTGCCCCGGCATGGAACCCCTACTAGAGAAGAATAAAATAAAACTAGAATGGTCGAAAATTATGCAACAAGGCTCGTTCCTGAGCTAAGGGGACTGAGCTATGAAGAAAGACTGAAGGAACTGGACCTCACTACAGAACAGGAAAGTAGGAATAGGGCAGACATGATAACGACGTACAAGATACTAAGGGGGATATTAACAAACTAGATACAGAAGCAATGTTCAAATTAAGAAACAGCAGAACGAAAGGACATAATTGGTAACATGGAATCACAGACGAGACACAGGGATGTCAGAAAGAATTTTTTGAATTTAAGAATCGTAAATAAGTGGAACAGACTAGGAGCCAGATTCACGAAGCACTTACGCAAACACTTACGAACCTGTACATATTTTCTCAATCTTTGGCGACTTTGTTTACAATTATTAAACAGTTAATGAGCTCCGAAGCACCAGGAGGCTGTTTATAATAATAACAACAGTTGATTGATAAGTTTTCATGCTTGTAAACTATTTAATAAATGTAACCAAAGCCGTCAAAGATTAAGGATAGATGTACACGTTCGTAAGTACTTGCGTAACTGCTTCGTGAATCTGGTCCCAGATGAGGAAGCTGTCGAAGCCAGTTCAATACACAACTTTATACGTGAATATGACAGAAAAAAATGAGTGAAAACAGTCACTGCATTGAACCAATGAGGGTCGAGAGGCTAGCTGAAACCTCGTCCCTGCCGGCTCGACAAGGTGAGTACAAGAAGGTGAGCACACATGTACACATTCCCAGGATACAGCTGTCTTAAAATTCCAGGGTGAACAGATGCATCAGGTGAAGGAAACTCTACCCCTTTGTACCTCTAAACGAAGAAATCTGAATATTTTCAGATCCCAGTTCAAAGTGAGTTAATTTAACACAGAAATTATTATACTCTGAAGTACATCCGACCACATAGACTTGTTATGAGTGAGGATATTTTAACAGGCAGTTAAGAATTATAGACTGAATCACAAGTACTCACACTAGAAGGTGAAGGGACGACGACGTTTCAGTCCGTCCTGGACCATTCTCAAGTCGATTGTGAGTTCACAATCGACTTGAGAATGATCCAGGACGGACCGAAACGTCGTCGTCCCTTCACCTTCTAGTGTGTGGTCTGGTCAACATCCTTTAGCCACGTTATTGTGACTCATCGCCTGCACAAGTACTCACTCATTCACAGGAGTTTACTCACAAGTACGCAGTCATGAGTGAATGCCTCATAAAACCTGCCCTAACACCAACCCAGCTCGGCCAGAGAACACGCTCCACCGAACTCGTTCACTTCACAGAAGTGTGTCACAGAGTGTGAAGATAAGCCTCCCGGCCTCTTGAAGAAAATCACCCCCTTGTAAGCCTTCCCCCAAACACCCCCAGACTTGTAACAAGAGCCTTACACATTGACTGAAACCGTACCAGAGCAAACAATAATGGTGAAACAATTCAGTCACTATTTTGCAAATTACTTTCCTCGGTGAATGAATGAAAACACTAATATCAATCTGCACTTCTCTCTCACTCTCTCTTTCTCTTTCTCTCTCTCTCTCTCTCTCTCTCTCTCTCTCTCTCTCTCTCTCTCTCTCTCTCTCTCTCTCCCACGTCCCTTACACACGAGGGAGCACAATGCACATGCTGATATGTGCCAGTAGATGGCAGTTCGACTGAAGGATTACAGCCTTTGTTGGGACTTTTATATCAAAAAGGTATTTTTTTTTGCTTAATATCAGTCCTCACGATTTTTACAAAGTCTTTTATTGAGCCGCAAAGATGGAATGGGGATTTTTATTTATTGCTTTTCTGTTTTTATTTTGCGACTGCTGTAGTCAAGGCTGTCATTGTTGTTCGGATTTGTTGTTGTTGTCATGGTTGCTGTCGCTTTGTTGTTGTTATTGTATGTGCTAATGGTGTTGTTGTAATAGTTGCCCTTGTGTGTACTTACCTAATTGTACTTACCTAATTGTGCTTGCGGGGGTTGAGCTCTGGCTCTTTGGTCCCGCCTCTCAACCGTCAATCAACTGGTGTACAGATTCCTGAGCCTATTGGGCTCTATCATATCTACATTTGAAACTGTGTATGGAGTCAGCCTCCACCACATCACTTCCTAATGCATTCCATTTGCTAACTACTCTGACACTGAAAAAGTTCTTTCTAACGTCTCTGTGGCTCATTTGGGTACTCAGCTTCCACCTGTGTCCCCTTGTTCGCGTCCCACCAGTGTTGAAAAGTTCGTCCTTGTTTACCCGGTCGATTCCCCTGAGGATTTTGTAGGTTGTGATCATGTCCCCCCTTACTCTTCTGTCTTCCAGTGTCGTGAGGTGCATTTCCCGCAGCCTTTCCTCATAACTCATGCCTCTTAGTTCTGGGACTAGTCTAGTAGCATACCTTTGGACTTTTTCCAGCTTCGTCTTGTGCTTGACAAGGTACGGGCTCCATGCTGGGGCCGCATACTCCAGGATTGGTCTTACATATGTGGTGTACAAGATTCTGAATGATTCCTTACACAGGTTCCTGAACGCCGTTCTGATGTTAGCCAGCCTCGCATATGCCGCAGACGTTATTCTCTTTATGTGGGCTTCAGGAGACAGGTTTGGTGTGATATCAACTCCTAGATCTTTCTCTCTGTCTGTTTCATTAAGTACTTCATCTCCTATTCTGTATCCTGTGCCTGGCCTCCTGTTTCCACTGCCTAGTTTCATTACTTTGCATTTACTCGGGTTGAACTTCAACAGCCATTTGTTGGACCATTCACTCAGTCTATCCAGGTCATCTTGTAGCCTCCTACTATCATCCTCTGTTTCAATCCTCCTCATAATTTTTGCATCGTCGGCAAACATTGAGAGGAACGAATCTATACCCTCTGGGAGATCATTTACATATACCAGAAACAGTATAGGTCCAAGGACTGACCCCTGCGGGACTCCACTTGTGACGTCTCGCCAATCTGAGACCTCACCCCTCACACAGACTCGTTGTCTCCTGTTGCTTAGGTATTCCTCTATCCACCGGAGTACCTTCCCTCTCACTCCAGCCTGCATCTCCAACTTTCGCACTAGCCTCTTGTGTGGCACTGTATCAAAGGCTTTCTGACAATCCAAAAATATGCAGTCTGCCCACCCTTCTCTTTCTTGCCTTATTTTTGTTGCCTGGTCGTAGAATTCAAGTAACCCTGTGAGGCAGGACCTGCCATCCCTGAACCCATGTTGATGCTGTGTTACAAAGTTCCTTCGCTCCAGATGCTCCACTAGTTTTTTTCGCACAATCTTCTCCATCAGCTTGCATGGTATGCAGGTTAGGGACACTGGCCTGTAGTTCAGTGCCTCCTGTCTATCCCCTTTCTTGTATATCGGGACTACGTTAGCTGCTTTCCAAGTATCTGGCAGTTCCCCTGTTGCCAGTGATTTGTTATACACTATGGAGAGTGGTAGGCTCAGTTCTCTTGCTCCTTCCTTTAGAACCCAAGGGGAGATTCCATCTGGGCCTATAGCCTTCGTCACGTCCAACTCTAGTAAACACTTCCTTACTTCCCCACTGGTAATCTCAAACTCTTCCAGTGGTTCCTGGTTAGCTATTCCCTCACTTACCTCTGGAATTTCTCCTTGTTCTAAGGTGAAGACCTCCTGGAATTTCTTATTCAATTCCTCACACACTTCCTTGTCATTTGTAGTGAATCCTTCCGCCCCTATCCTTAATCTCATAACCTGTTCCTTTACTGTTGTTTTTCTCCTAATGTGGCTATGCAACAATTTAGGCTGAGTCTTTGCCTTGCTTGCGATGTCATTTTCGTATTGTCTTTCTGCCTCTCTTCTCATCCTGACATATTCATTCCTGGCATTCTGGTATCTTTCTCTGCTCTCCAGTGTCCTGTTATTCCTATAGTTTCTCCATGCCCTTTTACTTTGCTGCTTAGCTAGCCTACATCTTTGATTAAACCATGGGTTTCTCATCTTCATTTCTCTGTTTTCCTTTTGGACTGGGACAAACTTGTTTGCTGCGTCCTTGCACTTCTGCGTGATGTAATCCATCATATCTTGGGCCGTCTTTCCCCTGAGCTCTGTTTCCCATGCTATATCTGTTAGGAATTTTCTTATCCCCTCATAGTTTCCCTTTCGGTATGCTAACCTTTTGGTTTCGGTATCCCTCCTCGAGTTCAATAACCCTTCTTCAATCAAGTACTCAAACACCAGTACACTGTGGTCGCTCATTCCTACTGGGTCCTCAAAACCGATTTCTCTTATGTCGGAGTCGTTCAGAGTGAAGACTAGGTCGAGTCTCGCTGGTTCGTCATTGCCTCTCATCCTTGTGGGTTCTCCGACATGCTGCGTTAAAAAGTTGCTTGTCACCACCTCCAATAGTTTGGCTCTCCACGTATCCTCGCCTCCATGCGGTTCCTTGTTCTCCCAGTCAATCTTTCCGTGATTGAAGTCGCCCATGATGAGCAGGTGGGATCTATTTCTACAGGCAGCAGAGGCTGCCCTCTCAATTATAGTGTTAACTGCCTTGTTGTTGTTTTCATACTCTTGACTGGGTCTCCTGTCATTTGGTGGAGGGTTGTATATTACTGCTACTACTATTCTTGGTCCTCCCATTGTTATGGTGCCTGCTATGTAGTCTCTGAACTCCTCACAGCCCGGGATGTGTGTGTGTGTGTGTGTGTGTGTGTACTCACCTGTGTGTGTGTGTGTGTGTGTGTGTGTGTGTGTGTGTGTACTCACCTGTGTGTGTGTGTGTGTGTGTGTGTGTGTGTGTGTGTGTGTGTGTGTGTGTGTGTGTGTGTGTGTGTGTGTGTGTGTGTGTGTGTGTGTGTGTGTACTCACCTATATGTACTCACCTATATGTGCTTGCAGGATCGAGCATTGACTCTTGGATCCCGCCTTTCGAGCATCGGTTGTTTACAGCAATGACTCCTGTCCCATTTCCCTATCATACCTGGTTTTAAAATTATGAATAGTATTTGCTTCCACAACCTGTTCCTGAAGTGCATTCCATTTCCCCACTACTCTCACGCTAAAAGAAAACTTCCTAACATCTCTGTGACTCATCTGAGTTTCAAGCTTCCATCCATGTCCTCTCGTTCTGTTACTATTCCGTGTGAACATTTCGTCTATGTCCACTCTGTCAATTCCTCTGAGTATCTTATACGTTCCTATCATGTCCCCCCTCTCCCTTCTTCTTTCTAGTGTCGTAAGGCACAGTTCCCTCAGGCGCTCTTCATACCCCATCCCTCGTAGCTCTGGGACGAGTCTCGTTGCAAACCTCTGAACCTTTTCCAGTTTCATTATATGCTTCTTCAGATGGGGACTCCATGATGAGGCGGCATACTCTAAGACTGGCCTTACGTAGGCAGTGTAAAGCGCCCTAAATGCCTCCTTACTTAGGTTTCTGAATGATGTTCTAACTTTTGCCAGTGTAGAGTACGCTGCTGTCGTTATCCTATTAATATGTGCCTCAGGAGATAGATTAGGTGTTACGTCCACCCCCAGGTCTCTTTCACGCGTCGTTACAGGTAGGCTGTTCCCCTTCATTGTGTACTGTCCCTTTGGTCTCCTATCTCCTAGTCCCATTTCCATAACTTTACATTTGCTCGTGTTGAATTCTAGTAGCCATTTCTCTGACCATCTCTGCAATCTGTTCAGGTCCTCTTGGAGGATCCTGCAATCCTCATCTGTCACAACTCTTCTCATCAACTTTGCATCATCCGCAAACATCGACATGTAGGACTCTACGCCTGTAAACATGTCGTTAACATATACAAGAAATAGAATTGGTCCCAGCACCGATCCTTGTGGTACTCCACTTGTTACTGTTCGCCAGTCCGACTTCTCGCCCCTTACCGTAACTCTTTGGCTCCTTCCTGTTAGGTAGTTCCTTATCCATTCTAGGACCTTTCCCCCCACCCCCGCCTGCCTCTCGAGCTTGAACAGCAGTCTCATGTGCGGTACTGTATCAAAGGCTTTTTGGCAGTCCAGAAATATGCAGTCTGCCCAACCATCTCTGTCCTGTCTTATCCTCGTTATTTTATCATAGAATTCCAGAAGGTTTGTTAGGCACGATTTCCCTGTCCAGAACCCATGTTGATGTTTGTTCACAAACCTAATGTTCTCCAGGTGTGCAACCAGTCGTAGCCTAATTATTCTTTCCAGTATTTTACAGGGGATGCTTGTCAGTGATACAGGTCTGTAGTTAAGTGCCTCCTCCCTATCTCCTTTCTTGAAGATCGGCACGACATTTGCCTTCTTCCAGCAACTGGGCAATTCTCCTGACATAAGTGACTCATTAAAGATCATTGCCAGAGGCACGCTGAGGGCCTGTGCTGCTTCTTTTAGTATCCACGGTGATACTTTGTCTGGTCCAACTGCTTTAGTTGCATCTAGAGTTGTCAACTGTTTCATTACCTCCTCTGCTGTCACCTCTATATCTGATAGTCTTTCATCTAGGGTAACCCCTTCCAACAATGGGAGCTGCTCAGGCTCGGTAGTGAACACTCCATGGAAACTGGCATTCAGTGCCTCGCAGATTTCCTTGTCACTTTCAGTATATGCCCCCTCTGTCTTCCTTAGTCTTGTCACTTGGTCGTTCACCGACATTTTTCTTCTTATATGACTGTGTAGTAACTTAGGTTGTTTTTTCGCTTTGATTGCAATATCGTTCTCATAGTCCCTTTCCGATGTTCGTCTTATGTTAATGTAATCGTTCCTAGCTCTGTTGTATCTGCTTCTGTTGTCCTCTGTTCTTTGTCTTCTGTACTTCCTCCACTCCCGCCTGCTGGCCATTTTTGCTTCCTGACACTGTCTATTAAACCATGGGTTATTATATTCCTTCTTATTTTTTCCCTTTACCGTTGGTATAAATCTCTCTTCGGCCTCCTGGCATTTCTGTATGACTAGGTCCATCATATCTTGGACTGTTTTTCCTCTAATTTCTTCCTCCCACTGCACTTCACCCAGATAGTCCCTCATCCTCATATAGTCCCCTTTCCTGTAGTCAGCTCTCCTTTCCCAGATCTCTTGTCCCATGGTCATAAGTTTGAATTCCATCATGTAGTCAAAGACTAGGACACAATGGTCACTGGCCCCTAGAGGTATTTCATGCTCTAAATTCTCGATATCTTCTACGTTCTGGGTGAAAATCAGGTCTAATAGGCTCGGTGCATCTCCTCCTCTTTCCCTTGTGTCTTCCTTCACATGTTGTGTCAGGAAATTCCTGTCTATAACATCTACTAATTTTGCTCCCCACGTTTCGTCCCCTCCATGGGGATTCCTTGATTCCCAATTTATCTCTCCATGATTTAGGTCCCCCATGATCAGCAGCTTCGCTCTCATTCTGTGGGCTAGTGTTGCTGCCTTCTGCAGTTCATCTATACATGCTTTGTTGTTGTCATCATACTCCTGCCTGGGTCTTCTACTGTTTGGTGGGGGATTGTAGATTACCATGATCACAATCTTCCTCCCATCTACTGTCAGAGTTCCATGTATGAAGCTTGTGCACTCATTGGTAACTCGATTTCCCAGGTCTTCAAACTTCCATTTCCGCTTTATTAGGAGTGCTACTCCCCCTCCCTGTCTCTGTGTCCTCTCTTTTCGTATCACCTGGTACCCTTCAGGAAAGATTGCATCTGAGATCATGTCATTAATTTTAGTTTCCACAATTGCAACTATGTCAGGATCTGCTTCACTCACTCTTTCTTTTATCTCTTCTGCTTTATTAGATACCCCATCAGCATTGGTGTACCAAACCTTGAGATTCTTCATGGAAACTCTTGTACCAGAGTTCTCCCTTTCTCTGGGGGTCTGGGGGGATCTGGGGGATGTCTGGGGGGTGACTGGGGGCAGAGGGGATCCGGGGGATCTGGGGGGTGTCTGGGGGATGACTGGGGGCGGGGAGGGTCCGGGGGATGTCCGGGGGGATCCGGGGGGTGTCTGGGGGGGTCCGGGGGGTGTATGGGGGGTGAAAGAGTTCAGGAGGGGTGCTTGGGGGGCTACTGGGGGCTGGGCTTCTAGGAAGGTAGGTAGGAGGGTCTGGGGTAGGGCCTGGGTAGGTAGGTCTGGAGTAGGAAGGGCATACTGGGTCTGAAGATTAGGGAGGGCATAGAGGGGTTGGGAGATAGCGTAAGGTTGGGAGACAGATAGAGGTTGAGAGGTTGGGAGGGGGAAGGATAGAGGGGGTGGGGGGGACCTCCCACCTCCCTCGCAAGGGTGGGGGGTCACATGGAAGGAGAGGGGATGAGGAGGGGTGAGGGCAGGGTAGGCTTTGGGTGTTGAGGGGATGAGGTCTGGGTGGGTTCTTGGGGTTGAGGGGATGAGGTCTGGATGGGTTTTGGGGGTTGAGGGGATGAGAGCTGGGTGGGTTTTGGGGGTTGAGGGGATGAGGGCTGGACGGGTTTTGGGGGTTGAGGTGATGAGGGGGTCCTTGGAATGTGGGATGAATTTGACTCCAGTGGGGTCAGAGGGGTCAAGGGATGTGCTGGGGAGATAAGCAGGGGCGGCTGATTTGGGGAAGGGGTGACCTGAGAAGCACGTGTGAGCTGGTTAGCATGGGGTGGATTAGCACTGGGGTGTGTAGCTGCGCTCAAATGGGAAGAGTCGTATTGTTGTTTGCATGCTCTGTGGGCAATCTGTTCCTCCTTCGTCATGAATTTGTCAATAAATACGTTGTAGTAATTTTCGCTACCTCTGAGTAGGTGTTTGTGATGCAGTATGTAATCCACTGCCTCTTCGTTAGTGAACTGTACCAGGACAGGTCGTTTCCTGTTACAGTTGTATGGTCCAATGCGTCGGTGGACTTGCACCTCATTCCCTGCCATCTGGGCTCTCATGTCTCTCAAGATCCCCTGTAGTTCCAAATCCTCAATCTCCATCCTTTCCTGCCTCGATGGTGCCCTGGCTTCAAGTAATCCATGGATTATGATTGTCCTCTTTCTCAGTTCATGGTCATGCTGGTGGCCCTCTCCCTGGCTGACCCCCACCCCTCCTACACCCGCTACTCCACCTACTACTACTCCCCCTTCCCCTGCCAAGCTTCCCTTATTCCTGCCAAATTCATTAGTAAGCCTAGATATTTCTCCTTGCCATTCTACCCTGCTCTTCCTGATTTCCTCTTGAATATAATCCATAAACTCTTGTTTGAGTCTTTGAACCTCGCCCTGTATCTTATTAAAGACTTCACTTTTAATCCCCTGGATTAGATCATCTATCCAAACATCCCTCTTCTCTACAAATTTCCCAATCATCTTCTCCACAAACCTATCTTCTTCCTCAATCATAATACTGTTGGACCTAGACACCCTTCCTGACCTAGTCATTGCTATAATGCAACCTTACCCACAGGGGTTCCAAGTATCTTACCGTCCTGCTAACACAATAGGTGAGTGAATCTCCAAGCGTCGTCCCACGTGGTGGTAGGAGGGTTGCTGCCGGGGTGAGGTCACGCGGTCAGAGGTCGGTGAGGTCTGCTCCACACTACACACTGCCACAATACTTCCTCAACTATATTGAATTACGCTATTTAAACTGTTTTTCTTCACTACCTTATGGCTCTGGCCAAAACTCAAGTTTTTTTCATTCACTTGTACACACTTTTTCACTTCGAAGTTGCCTGATTACCCCTCCCACTCCACTGGTGAACCAGGAGCTCCCAACCCACGTCTACCCAACACGATGGTCACAAGACAAGTCTTGTGTGTGTGTGTGTGTGTGTGTTTACTAGTTGTGTTTTTGCGGGGGTTGAGCTTTGCTCTTTCGGCCCGCCTCTCAACTGTCAGTCAACTGTTTACTAACTACATTTTTTTTTTTCCCCACACCACACACCCACACACCCTAGGAAGCAGCCCGAGACAGCTGACTAACTCCCAGGTATCTATTTACTGCTAGGTAACAGGGGCATTTAGGGTGAAAGAAACTTTGCCCATTTGTTTCTGCCTTGTGCGGGAATCGAACCCGCGCCACAGAATTACGAGTCCTGCGCGCTATCCACCAGGCTACGAGGCCCCTATGAGGCCTATGAGGCCCCTACGAGGCCCACACACACACCTGTGTGTGTGTGTGTGTGTGTGTGTGTGTGTGCGTGCAGCATTTTAGACCAATTTGAGTAGTAAGAGTTAAAGAGAGGGTAGCCAGGCGCCTCTAAAAACAAGGCAGGCTATGACCTACCAGGATGAAGGAACAGAAGCTGATTGGCTGTCTGTCGTTCAAACTGGCCAATCATCAGTCACAAAACCTTTGATTGGGAGTTGCGAAGCGTCCCATTGGTGTGGTGTTGTGTAACTGGAGGTTCTAAGACTTGGTGGATGCACAAAAGGTTGAGCTCCAGAAATAAGCAGTGCTTCCCCGGTTTGCAAGCCGGGTTGAGGCTTTGTCTTCAGCCCTGAGAGGCAACCGTGCCTATCACAAGAAGCAGCAATATTCCCAACATCAGGGAATGTATAATTCAGCGTTGCCCAAAGTTGAATGCAACACAGGAATGGCTAATGGTATTATGTTGCAATAGTCATATGACCGTGTGTATTGCAAGATGCCTAGGTCAGGTGTAACAAGGTGTTGAAGTCCGAGGCTGAGGGAGAAACCTCAGTTAACTCAGGGGAGTTTCGTTCGAGAAAAGATTACTGCAAACTGAGGTAAAGTTGTGCAGT
>NW_025553984.1:27500-36696 GCF_020424385.1 Procambarus clarkii
CACTTATTCCCTCTAAATTGACCTAAATATTGAAGCAGCAAGCAAAAAATACATTATATATACAAAATATTCGCAAGCAAAGCCATCATTCAGATGTACATTTTAATCTGCGATTTACATAGAAATGAAATTTGCCTGTAATTTGTTTTATTTAAATTGTATCAGGGGTGTGTGCCCCCCCCCCCCTTGACAGTGGCACTCAGGGCAGCCAACAGCACGAGGGAAGCACCGAGTCTAGCACACGTAATTAATTAGGGAATTGCTGGAGTGGCACTGATGCCGTATGCTTGGTGAGGGAGGAAGTAGGAAGGGGGATGAGAGTGAGAGAGAGAGAGAGTGAGAGAGAGAGAGAGAGAGAGAGAGAGAGAGAGAGAGAGAGAGAGAGAGAGAGAGAGAGAGAGAGAGAGAGGGAGAGAGAGAGAGAGAGAGAGAGAGAGAGACTGTGTATATTTCTGGTGGCCCTGTGCTTGTTTCTATGCATTTTTAAATACGCATGAGTCAATATGTATATTTTGCGGCGTCAGCGGTGTGTGTGTGTGTGTGTGTGTGTGTGTGTGTGTGTGTGTGTGTGTGTGTGTGTGTGTGTGTGTGTATGTATGTGTGTGTGTGTGTGTGTGTGTGTGTGTGTGTGTGTGTGTGTGTGTGTATGTATGTGTGTGTGTGTGTGTGTGTGTGTATGTATGTGTGTGTGTGTGTGTGTGTGTGTGTGTGTGTGTGTGTGTGTGTGTGTGTGTATGTGTGTGTGTGTGTGTGTGTGTGTGTGTGTGTGTGTGTGTGTGTGTGTGTGTGTGTGTGTGTGTGTGTGTGTGTGTGTGTGTGTGTGTGTGTGTGTGTGTGTGTGTGTGTGTGTGTGTGTGTGTGTGTCCAGGATCTCACCTAGTTGTATTCACCTGGTCAAGCTCAGGAGAGTGCCTTGTGATATATATCCTTTTGCTTGTTTAATAATTTCGTCTTTTACTTTTTTTTATTCAGGCGATGGTTCTATACCAGGGCTGCATATTTGAGAGTGGTCTCATGTAGGTTGAGTATAGGACCCCCAAAAGCCTCGATGTCTGTCCAAACTAGCTATACCAATCTAGAGTCTGACATATGCTGCTGAGAATATTCCGTTAATGTATTTTTCTTGAATTTTTATTTGGGAAGTCTATTTCCAAGACTTTCTTCCTTTCTGAACACCAATAAGTCTCCCCTTCTCTCTCTGTGTTGTTTCTGCCCTCATAACATTGCATTTGACTCAGTTATATTTCAGCAGCCATGTTTAATACCAGCACAGCAGGGTATCGCAGTCCCCCCCAATCTGTTCTCATTAGTTTAGAAGGGGGGAGTCAGCAGGGGAAGGTAGGAGTCAGCAGGGGGAAGGTAGGAGTCAGCAGGGGAAGGTAGGAGTCAGCAGGGGAAGGTAGGAGTCAGCAGGGGAAGGTAGGAGTCAGCAGGGGAAGGTAGGAGTCAGCAGGGGGAAGGTAGGAGTCAGCAGGGGAAGGTAGGAGTCAGCAGGGGAAGGTAGGAGTCAGCATGGGAAGGTAGGAGTCAGCAGGGGAAGGTAGGAGTCAGCAGGGGAAGGTAGGAGTCAGCAGGGGAAGGTAGGAGTCAGCAGGGGAAGGTAGGAGTCAGCAGGGGAAGGTGAGAGTCAGCAGGGGAAGGAAGGAGTCAGCAGGGGAAGGTAGGAGTCAGCAGGGGAAGGTAGGAGTCAGCAGGGGAAGGAAGGAGTCAGCAGGGGAAGGTGAGAGTCAGCAGGGGAAGGTGAGAGTCAGCAGGGGAAGGTGAGAGTCAGCAGGGGAAGGTGAGAGTCAGCAGGGGAAGGTGAGAGTCAGCAGGGGAAGGTAGGAGTCAGCAGGGGAAGGTGAGAGTCAGCAGGGGAAGGTAGGAGTCAGCAGGGGAAGGTGAGAGTCAGCAGGGAAAGGTGAGAGTCAGCAGGGGAAGGTAGGAGTCAGCAGGGGAAGGTGAGAGTCAGCAGGGGAAGGTGAGAGTCAGCAGGGGAAGGTGAGAGTCAGCAGGGGAGGGTGAGAGTCAGCAGGGGAAGGTGAGAGTCAGCAGGGGAAGGGTGTACATGGGAAGACACAGGGGTGTAGAAAGTAATATTTTTACCGGAAATAAAATTTGGTCTAAATTTTGTGTGGAAAATTACGATTTTTCTGTAGTAAACAAAATAACAAAATATTGTTTTTTTTTCATCTGGTTTTACGCTAATAAGTCATAAGACGATTATATGAAATTTTTACTATACAATTTCCGAGAATATATATATATATATATATATATATATATATATATATATATATATATATATATATATATATATATATATATATATATATATATATATATATATATCAAGAACTGCAGCCACAACAACAACAACTACTTTCCAGACGTCTAGACAATACCACCAATCTACCTACGCCACTGCCATCACCCCACCTCGCTCCTGGGTCGCTGGGAGCTCACGCTACCCGAAACAAGCAGTTTAAAAGAGAGCCAGTTAATAGTTAAAGAAGTCACCAGCGCCATCTGTCCGGCCGTCATCGTGTATAAATAGGGCTACCTAGCCCACTACAGTTCAGATTACTCCTGAGTGCTCTGATGAGTAGACCTGTTGACATACCCCGGTGTGGTAACAGAGCTATTCAGTTTGACTCACAATATTCCCGCACCAAATATTATTTTGCACATTAACGTAACGTAAATTTCATTGCTCATCTTGTTTGCTTTGCACACTTTGTATTAGAGCCAAGTCTGGATATTTTGTTTTGTAATTGGTTTAATTTCATTTTTTCTATCAAAGTAAAGTATTTTTAAGTGTTTTTTTCCCTCTGCCTTATCCTACAGTTTACCTCAATGTGAAGACAACTTGCAACTTAACTTTTTATTCCTTTTTTTTTTTTTACTATTTTTTTATGTGATTGGCATTCCACCTTACTAGAGAGACTACAATATCACCTACTTTTCTCGTCACTATATATATATATATATATATATATATATATATATATATATATATATATATATATATATATATATATATATATATATATAATATATATATATATAAGATGGTATATAATACCTTCTTCCTTAATGGGAATACCAGCCCAGTATTCATCTTACTAAGATCTTTAAAAATATAGAAAATACATTCTAGTACTTTTATTAATATTATTTATTTTTTGGAGGGAGGGGGGGGGTTATTAAAAGTCTCTAATACTGAATTTATATAAGAAACATTTTTATAATTCTTGATTATAAGAGTGTACGAATCCTTTATATAAGTTGTACGAACTATACGAACTGTTCAAATCAGTTTGGTAAACATTTTTTTAGACAAATGAGTAAATCTTTAAACATTTTAACTACTTCTAACAGAATATTTATATTGAGAAATTATTTTTAGAATTTATTCAAAGTTTGTCCTCTATATATATAACAAGAATCACAAGGTAGTTTAGTAATTACACAGTTATCACTGAGAGTTATCAATTTCTAAATAGTAATTTCCCCTAATAGTGTTATCGTAACTAAATACACGTAAATTTAATGTTTCTAGGAAGTCCAGTAAATAGGTTAGATAACCAGGTGAGCTACAGGTGTACGAGATAATTTTAATAATATATATTATTACGATATCTGGATTTAGTAAAAATACAAAAATAAATTGGGATTTTACCTACTTGTGAGTTTGAATAATTTATTTTTCGATTGTTTCGCTTTTGGAGTTTTGAAAATTGTTTTGCCGTATAATGATATTTATAATGCGGACTGTAGAATTATTTTGAAGTGTTTGTTGAAATACTGCTGTGATTTTTCTGACTGAGTTGCACTCTATTTGCAATGTGCTTATCCTGAGTGCAATGTGCTTATCCTGAGTGCAATGTGCTTATTCTGAGTGCAGTGTGCCTATTCTGAGTGCAATGTGCTTATTCTGAGTGCAATGTGCTTATTCTGAGTGCAATGTGCTTATTCTGAGTGCAGTGTGCTTATTCTGAGTGCAATGTGCTTATTCTGAGTGCAATGTGCTTATTCTGAGTGCAATGTGCTTATTCTGAGTGCAATGTGCTTATTCTGAGTGCAGTGTGCTTATTCTGAGTGCAATGTGCTTATTCTGAGTGCAATGTGCTTGTTCTGAGTGCAGTGTGCTTATTCTGAGTGCAGTGTGCTTATTCTGAGTGCAGTGTGCTTATTCTGAGTGCAATGTGCTTATTCTGAGTGCAGTGTGCTTATTCTGAGTGCAATGTGCTTATTCTGAGTGCAATGTGCTTGTTCTGAGTGCAGTGTGCTTATTCTGAGTGCAGTGTGCTTATTCTGAGTGCAATGTGCTTATTCTGAGTGCAATGTGCTTGTTCTGAGTGCAGTGTGCTTATTCTGAGTGCAGTGTGCTTATTCTGAGTGCAGTGTGCTTATTCTGAGTGCAGTGTGCCTATTCTGAGTGCAATGTGCTTATTCTGAGTGCAATGTGCTTATTCTGAGTGCAATGTGCTTATTCTGAGTGCAGTGTGCTTATTCTGAGTGCAGTGTGCTTATTCTGAGTGCAGTGTGCCTATTCTGAGTGCAGTGTGCTTATTCTGAGTGCAGTGTGCCTATTCTGAGTGCAATGTGCTTATTCTGAGTGCAATGTGCTTATTCTGAGTGCAGTGTGCTTATTCTGAGTGCAGTGTGCTTATTCTGAGTGCAATGTGCTTATTCTGAGTGCAATGTGCTTATTCTGAGTGCAGTGTGCTTATTCTGAGTGCAGTGTGCTTATTCTGAGTGCAGTGTGCTTATTCTGAGTGCAATGTGCTTATTCTGAGTGCAGTGTGCTTATTCTGAGTGCAGTGTGCTTATTCTGAGTGCAGTGTGCTTATTCTGAGTGCAGTGTGCTTATTCTGAGTGCAGTGTGCTTATTCTGAGTACAATGTGCTTATTCTGAGTGCAGTGTGCTTATTCTGAGTGCAGTGTGCTTATTCTGAGTGCAGTGTGCTTATTCTGAGTGCAATGTGCTTATTCTGAGTGCAGTGTGCTTATTCTGAGTGCAGTGTGCTTATTCTGAGTGCAGTGTGCTTATTCTGAGTGCAGTGTGCTTATTCTGAGTGCAATGTGCTTATTCTGAGTGCAGTGTGCTTATTCTGAGTGCAGTGTGCTTATTCTGAGTGCAGTGTGCTTATTCTGAGTGCAGTGTGCTTATTCTGAGTGCAATGTGCTTATTCTGAGTGCAGTGTGCTTATTCTGAGTGCAGTGTGCTTATTCTGAGTGCAGTGTGCTTATTCTGAGTGCAGTGTGCTTATTCTGAGTGCAGTGTGCTTATTCTGAGTGCAATGTGCTTATTCTGAGTGCAGTGTGCTTATTCTGAGTGCAGTGTGCTTATTCTGAGTGCAGTGTGCTTATTCTGAGTGCAATGTGCTTATTCTGAGTGCAATGTGCTTATTCTGAGTGCAGTGTGCTTATTCTGAGTGCAGTGTGCTTATCCTGCGATACAGAATGGAAATTATTTCCATTAATAAGATTAACTTGGATATATTATACTTGGATATATTATACTTGGATATATTATACTTGGATATATTATACTTGGATATATTTTTCATATATCAATAATATATATATATGTGCTATTTTTGTGAGTGTATTATGAGACACATACATATACTGTATACATTATCTAGTTCACTATGGCAGACGACTTGAAGGGTTGAATATTAGCTCCCTGGCCCCGGCTTTTTTGTTCGCCTCGCTGTGACTATAGATCTAGGAATCTTTTCGTGGGATGGTTGTTGAGAAAGCTGTTAATTGGTTGCATCTTGGAAGATGATCTTCCTGCAAGATGCAGCCTCCCTGGCCTGGGACATAGACATCGATCTCAAACGACAGATGAAGAAAGACGCCGCCTCAATATCTATTGACTAACTACCGGGTGTCCAAATTACCTGCTAGTTGAACAAGGGCATTGGGCATAAGGGAACGACTCCTTCAAAGGTATCACTACTCTCTCTCTCTCTCTCTCTCTCTCTCTCTCTCTCTCTCTCTCTCTCTCTCGTAATCTCTCTCTCTCTCTCGTAATCTCTCTCTCTCTCGTAATCTCTCTCTCTCTCGTAATCTCTCTCTCTCTCTCTCGTAATCTCTCTCTCTCTCTCTCGTAATCTCTCTCTCTCTCTCTCTCTCTCTCTCGTAATCTCTCTCTCTCTCGTAATCTCTCTCTCTCTCTCTCTCTCTCGTAATCTCTCTCTCTCTCTCTCTCTCTCTCTCTCTCTCTCTCTCTCTCTCTCTCTCTCTCTCTCTCTCTCTCTCTCTCTCTCTCTCTCTCTCTCTCTCTCTCTCTCTCTCTCTCTCTCTCTCTCTCTCTCTCTCTCTCTCTCTCTCTCTCTCTCTCTCTCTCTCTCTCTCTCTCTCTCTCTCTCTCTCTCTCCCAGCTTCAAGCAGACAGTTAGACATTGCAATACATTAATATAGCTAACGACACCCACTTGTCTACCACAGAACGGCCCAATTTCAACCCCCAATTAACAAGTTGATGTTTCTCCCACTACAATAACCCCCCCCCTCACAAGGTGTAGGCTGACACCTACATGTCCAAACGATTAAGTGATAAGTCCGGGATGATCTTAGCACTTGGGGAGTGAGACGATTCGAACCCATCCGGTGGAAAGGGTGAAGAGTCCATGGGAAGGGTAAAGAGCCCATGGGAAGGGTAAAGAGTCAATAGGAAGCGTAAAGAGCCCATGGGAAGGGTGAAGAGCCCCTGGGAAGGGTGAAGAGTCCATGGGAAGGGTAAAGAGCCCCATGGGAAGGGTGAAGAGTCCATGGGAAGGGTAAAGAGCCCATGGGAAGGGTGAAGAGCCCATGGGAAGGGTGAAGAGTCCATGGGAAGGGTAAAGAGCCCCATGGGAAGGGTAATGAGCCCCATGGGAAGGGTAAAGAGCTCATGGGAAGGGTAAAGAGCCCATGGGAAGGGTAAAGAGTCAATAGGAAGGGTAAAGAGCCCATGGGAAGGGTGAAGAGCCCATGGGAAGGATAAAGAGCCCATGGGAAGGATAAAGAGCCCATGGGAAGGGTAAAGAGCCCATGGGAAGGGTAAAGAGCCCATGGGAAGGGTAAAGAGCCCATGGGAAGGGTAAAGAGCCCATGGGAAGGGGTAAAGAGCCCATGGGAAGGGTAAAGAGCCCATGGGAAGGGTAAAGAGCCCATGGGAAGGGTAAAGAGTCAATAGGAAGGGTAAAGAGCCCATGGGAAGGGTAAAGAGCCCATGGGAAGGGTAAAGAGCCCATGGGAAGGGTAAAGAGCCCATGGGAAGGGTAAAGAGCCCATGGGAAGGGTAAAGAGCCCATGGGAAGGGTAAAGAGCCCATGGGAAGGGTAAAGAGTCAATAGGAAGGGTAAAGAGCCAATAGGAAGGGTAAAGAGCCCCATGGGAAGGGTAAAGAGCCAATGGGAAGGGTAAAGAGCCATTGAGAGGCAAGAAGAAGATATCAGGAGTCTCAGTATAGATAACAGAAACCACAAAACAGATAACAAGAGTCATCTGGTCAATAAAGATACCTCAAAGAAACTACAACAGTTTCATGAAACAAAGAAACTTATATAGAACCTTTCAGAAGGCATATATAGAACCTTTCAGAAGGCATATATAGAACCTTTCAGAAGGCATATATAGAACCTTTCAGAAGGCATATGTAGAACCTTTCAGAAGGCATATGTAAAACCTTTCAGAAGGCATATGTAGAACCTTTCAGAAGGCATATGTAGAACCATTTAGAAGTCATATATAGAACCTTTTAGAAGGCATATGTAGAACCTTTTAGAAGGCATATGTAGAACCTTTTAGAAGGCATATGTAGAACCTTTCAGAAGGCATATGTAGAACCTTTTAGAAGGCATATGTAGAACCTTTCAGAAGGCATATGTAGAACCTTTTAGAAGGCATATGTAGAACCTTTCAGAAGGCATATGTAGAACCTTTCAGAAGGCAAATGTAGAACCATTCAGAAGGCATATGTAGAACCTTTCAGAAGGCATATGTAGAACCTTTCAGAAGGCATATCTAGAACCTTTCAGAAGGCAAATGTAGAACCTTTTAGAAGGCAAATGTAGAACCTTTTAGGAGGCATATGTAGAACCTTTCAGAAGGCAAATGTAGAACCTTTTAGGAGGCATATATAGAACCTTTTAGGAGGCATATGTAGAAACTTTTAGAAGGCATATATAGAACCTTTCAGAAGGCAAATGTAGAACCTTTTAGAAGGCATATATAGAACCTTTCAGAAGGCAAATGTAGAACCTTTTAGAAGGCATATATAGAACCTTTCAGAAGGCAAATGTAGAACCTTTTAGAAGGCATATATAGAACCTTTCAGAAGGCAAATGTAGAACCTTTTAGGAGGCATATATAGAACCTTTTAGGAGGCATATGTAGAAACTTTCAGAAGGCATATGTAGAACCTTTCAGAAGGCATATGTAGAACCTTTTAGGAGGCATATGTAGAAACTTTCAGAAGGCATAAGTAGACCCTTTCAGAAGGCATATGTAGAACCTTTTAGGAGGCATATGTAGAAACTTTCAGAAGGCATATGTAGAACCTTTCAGAAGACATATGTAGAAACTTTCAGAAGGCATATGTAGAACCTTTCAGAAGGCATATATATAGAAACTTTCAGAAGGCATATGTAGAACCTTTCAGAAGGCATATGTAGAACCTTTCAGAAGGCATATGTAGAACCTTTCAGAAGGCATATATAGAACCTTTCAGAAGGCACATATAGAACCTTTCAGAAGGCACATATAGAACCTTTCCGAAGGCACATATAGAACCTTTCAGAAGGCATATGTAGAAACTTTCAGAAGGCATATGTAGAACCTATCAGAAGGCATATGTAGAACCTTTCAGAAGGCATATATATAGAAACTTTCAGAAAGCATATGTAGAACCTTTCAGAAGGCATATGTAGAACCTTTCAGAAGGCATATATAGAACCTTTCAGAAGGCACATATAGAACCTTTCAGAAGGCACATATAGAACTTTTCAGAAGGCACATATAGAACCTTTCAGAAGGCATATGTAGAAACTTTCAGAAGGCATATGTAGAACCTTTCAGAAGGCATATGTAGAACCTTTCAGAAGGCATATATAGAACCTTTCAGAAGGCACATATAGAACCTTTCAGAAGGCACATATAGAACCTTTCAGAAGGCATATGTAGAAACTTTCAGAAGGCATATGTAGAACCTTTCAGA